>VWZX01002935.1:261233-473276 GCA_013399015.1 Galbula dea | reverse complement strand
GCAGGAAGTTCAATATGACATCAGATGCAACACAGAACACACAGAGATTTCACTCCTGTATGTGGCAATAACAGTAAGGTTTGTCAACTCAGGCACACATTTGAAGTTGGTAAAAAGAGATAAAAAAGATTAACCATGTGAACCATTTTCCTTTGCAATAAGGTTATGAACATCTAAATACTGATGGATTTAACACAGTCCTGTAAACTGTAAAAAATGATAATGGACATAGAGCCAGTTTAGAGGAGCTCAGTGGAATGAAAGGTAGTGGTACAGAAAAAACAGTCTCAGTCTGGTCACCTTAAAGTAGAAAAGTTTAAAGCATCACTAAGCAGTGTTTGTTCATTTAAGTTGAATTATTTTTCTCCTGGAGAATGGCACTAATGAAACTGAATATCTGTCATGGTTTTGAAGAGCAGCCTGAATGGTCTGTAAACAGGGTTGGGGGCAGACAAGAGAACTGGCTGAGCCAGGGGGTTGCTAGGTGATGTAGAATGTAAACCCACCAACTTGTTCAGGTTTACTTTGCTTTCATGCTGCTCTCACACAGGCTCTCCAAAGTTTTAAGAATTAATTTCCAGGTAGCTGTTTAAAAACAAAAAGTGGAATAATTAAAAAGGAAACCCCCTTAATCCTCTTCACCTCTTCTGTTGCCCCCCACATGAGGAGGGAAAAATAGGAAAGAGGGAAGGAAATTCACAGCATTAAAGCACAGGAGGTCAATGAGAGTGTTTGGAATAAGGCAAGGGGAAGAGGACCTCTCCCTCTGTGTATCTGCATCTGACTGCTGAGGACTGGTAACTACAAAGAACTCCTAATCTTTGCAGATTAATTTCTACTTTTCTATATCAAAATGATTTCTGAAGCAGTATGTTGGCCCTTCTAAGCACTTAAATTGAGAAGAGTCATATTTACTAATATTTCCACTGCAGAGCACAAAAGAAACTTTTCAGTGTAGCTACATGTTTCCACCCCCATCCTTTTCAGAGCTGTTGCTTCTTTTTTTGTTTTCTATTTTTTTCTCTCTCTAAAGTATCTGATCAGAGATTGTCCAGTAAGAGCACTTTATTAGATCATCAGCCAGAGGGTTTTACAAGCACCGAGAGCTATGGGCTCAAATGCAGCACATCAGTTTTAATAGCCCAAGGTCTAATAGTAAACTGCAGATACTGCTGAGAACTTTCCATGCACTGAACTCTTGAAAAAAGCACCATCTCTCCAGCTTAAATGCAGCTGCCTCTTTCAATGCAGCAAATGGGTAAATTTGACAAAAAAGCCACCATTAAGACTACATGAAAGGCTCAAGACAACATCCTTTCAATGCTTTGTACTTCAGTAATCAGATGTACTTACTCACCCCCCTCCCCCAAACCCGATCAAGAACTATTTCTGAATGGTAGGAAATAATTCCACTTTGTACATCTTTTAGTTAATCAAGACTTTCTATTCAGCAATTTGACCTTTTGTTCAAAACAGGATTATCAGTTTTTTCCCCAGTTACCAAGGGCGACTCGCATGGGGAACATAATTGCAATAATTTGCAAAACACCATGGCAACCCACATTACAACTAGGTAAATACTGGGCTTTTGTGCTACATTGTTATTTGCAGAGATGCTGAAGTCAAAGAAGGAATGACAAATGAACACAAAATTTATATTTGCTTTGTCTCAAAAGAGAAGAAAATTGATAAGAAGAATTGGGGGGAAACCGACTACAGCTGTAATTTCTAACTTGATTAATTAGGATGGTAACAGTCCTTAACAGTATATTCAACAAACAGCCCTGACTTAGTCTCTCCACCCACCTCTCTCTTTTCTGCACTACTACCACTAACCCCCACCACCCCAGACAAATTTTTTCAGCTAGGAGAACAAACAACTCCATTTGCTCTTTTCTTCAACTTAATGGAATCCTTAATTACAGAATATTCTTCTCCTGCTCTTCATTACACTGAAATCTGAAAGTGAGAGGAGGAGGAGGAGGAGGAAGACAGTGCCAAGCAGACAGGGTAGCTACAGGCATCTTATCTGTCTCTGCTTTTATTGTCCATAGTGAACCTAAAGGTGAAATAGCATTTTCAGCAATTTTAGTTGTTTAATATTAGCAGCTGTTGTGTAGCACTAGTAAGTAGACTACTGCCCAAGTATCTCTCACTGGTAGCACTAGCAAGAAAGTCAAGTCATGATTAAAATCCAAAACCTGCTCAGTTGGTTTCTAACAGAATACCTACTGTATTAAAACATTTGCCTATGAATGGTATGATACACTTAAGAAACTAATAATTTTTAACATTTGCCTATGAATGGTATGATACATTTTAAGAAACTAATAATTTTTAACTTAACCTTGTTATCTTTATAATTGTAAAGAACTTCTTGTTACAGCACAGGCTTCTATTAAGACTTCAAGAAACCATATTAAAACCAATTGTTTCAGAAATATGCTACAAATACAGAGAAATAATTTTACTTCAGAAAAAAAAACCTGAAAACCCAGTCTAATACATGCTACCAATTGACTTCACAAGATATTTGCTACATATTATCAGAGCAGGAGTCTTGTGCTGAAACATTTAACTATGCCACAGTGAACTGAATGAATGGTTAAGGGCTTAATTTTCATGATACCATTAAGAAAAACAAGTTATGCCTCTACACAGGCTAAATTCTGTGATCAGGTGTATGCCCATGGTTGCTATAAAATTCAACAGCACCCTTTAGCAATGGATCTTCCCATACAGGCTATATGAAAAATACATTATGCTGCAAGAAGCATGCAATCAGGAGCCAGTGTAATCCTCATTGCAGTTCCCTGTACATACAAATCATGTCAATTTACAGTTAAAGGACCACATCTATATTTTAATTCTCACTGAAGGATTGCATTGCCATTAGGTTAAAATGGGCTTGCAAAGGGAACAGGACTACTGCTGAATCCCTACATACTGTGAACAGTGGAGAGTGTGCAGCAAAATGAAAGAAATGAAAACAAAGTGCAAAAGGCAACTGAATCCAGTCCCAGGGAGCTGAAATGCCTCTGCCACATGGATTCTCCATGCTGCTGGACAAGTCACTTCCAGTTTATTGAACAGACTCACAAGTAACCATCACCTGAGGAATCAGTCTGTTTCCAGGGAAATCTGAAGGTCTGCACTGATGAACTTTGAGCAGCCTCAACTCTAACCTGAAAGCTGTGCTTTGGGCAGTTACACAATACTACAAGCTCTGAAAAATCAGGTCCTTTGTTTCACAAATTAGGCACTCAAACTTATGGCCACCTTTGATGTTCATTTTCCTATGCCTGATTCCTCTGAGAAGTAAAAGTAATAATATCTCCCCTCGCTTTATCCAGCCCTTGTAAAGATGTTCTCTAAGAGCCACTTGATCCTACAGTGAAGTGTGCCACAGAAAACTCCATGAGAAAAAGAAGTAATTCTAGGCAAAGTTTCAGAGAATGCACTTGGTAAGGTAAAGGGCAGCCACTAAGCAACAGAGAAAACAAATACAGACTAGCTGCTCATCTAACGAGGGCTGTCCATGGACTGAAAACACAACAGAATGGGATAACATCATACCCAAATGACCTGGATCAGACTTAAGTGAGCAGTGTTCATTCTAGAGGGGTTTTGGGACAAATATCCAACTCTGCTGTATCAGGATCCCCCTTCTATTTTTAAACTAAAATATAAATATACAAAATTCTTTCTTCCTGTCTGTTCTTCAATATAGGGTTTAAAGGAATATGCAGATTTTGCTGCTTGAAACAAACAGAGTAACTCATAATAACAATGAATTTCCACCTTCTCTATTAGCTGCACATTTTGGCCAGTATTTGTCAATAGCAGAGGCAGGCAAAGACTTAAGGATATTCTCATAGCTTTCTTATTAAACAAATCACTCTCAAAATATAATTGCTTCCTTTTCCTGTCCAAATCTGCACAGGCAATCTTCATCCATGTCAGCTTCCTCATGCTATTTCAAGCCTACTTGACCAGCCAGGTGATTTTCCAGCAGATATATCTTGTTTGAATTTTCTAATTCAGCCAATTCCACTCAGTTCAGCATCTTTGCTTTAAAGTGTCACAGAATCACAGAATATCAGGAGTTGGAAGGGACCTCGACCCAGGTTCAGCCCCACTCTCACATGCCAGTTTCTACTCTTTTCACTTATCTATATGCATTTCATGCTTGGTTTGATTGGTTTTGGTTTTTTGGGTTGGTTTGGTTTTGAATCATGCCTAGCTCTTGCTCCATACCAAAAAAAAATTCTTAAAGGTTTGTAAAATTAGCAAATCCAGATGGATTTTCATAGGATGACACAAGACAACCAATAAAAAAAGAGAAAGGAAGGATAAAAATAACATACTCTTCCTCATAGCCAAATGTTAAAAAGACTTCAAAGCCACAGCAACTACATTTCAGGTATAGCAAGGTCACCTGAACAACTGTCACACTGCTTTGACTGCAATACTATGCAATAAAAGCAAGTGATTACAATTCAAGTGCTTTCAGGTCTGTGGCTTCAATTCTACTGATTTACAACAGATTTTCCCCTTTCCCATCCACTCCTCCTTGGATGACCACTACTGTGCATGAACTAGTTGCTTGGTGGACCTCAGTAGGCAGGTTTATATATCAAGTTCAACTGCAGCTTCTGGTTTTATAACATTTTGGTTTGGAATAAATAAAATATATCTGTAGCCTACTTTATTCTGAGAAAATAAACATACACTGCCCTAGATAATGACACCTTAAATGACACAATTGTCTTCCTACTACTGTTATTTATCATAAAATCATATCATAGAATCATTCAGGTTACAAAAGACCTCTGAGATCAAGTCCATCCATCAACACACCACCACCATGCCCTCTAAACCATGTCACAAAGTGCCAAATCTACACATTTTCTGAATACCTCCAGGGATGGTGACTCCAGCACTTCCCTGGGCAGCCTGTTCCAATGCTTACCCACTCCTTCTGTGAAGAACTTTTTTCCTGATACCTGACCTCAACCTTCCCCACTGCAACTTGAGGCCATTTCCTCTAGACCTATTGCTAAGTCACCTGGGAGAAAAGACTGATCCCCACCCTGCCATAACCTCCTTTCAGATAGTGAGAAGGTCTCCCCTGAACCTCCTTTTCTCCAGGCTAAACAACCCCAGTTCCCTCAGCTGCTCCTCCTAACACTTGTGCTCTAGACCCCTGACCACCTCTGTTGCCCTTCTCTGGACATGCTCCAGCAACTCTATGTCTTTCTTGTGGTGAGAAGCCTAAAACTGAACACAGTATTCAAGGTGTGGCTTCAACAGTGCCAAGTACAGAGGACAATCAACTCCCTAGTCCTACTGGCCACACTATTTCAGATGCAAGCCAGGATGATTTCATTAAACTAAGCAGCAAGCAAGAAACTCAAAATTCCCAAAGAACTTTTCTGAGGTTTTGCAATGGCCAAGCTTCCTCCTTAGCCTCCCCCTCAGTTAGTTTCTCTAACTACTTCCAACACCTGCCCATAACTCTTTCCTGCAGCCCTCTTAGGTCTCTCTCAAAGCTTCCCTTAGCCCTGTTCTGAACTTGACTCAATTTACCTTTCTCACTACAGTCAGAGTGCATAGTTCTTTGCTTCTGGAGGAGAGACTGATTTCTTCAGCAATGTCTGGTATCCAATGATGTATCAATGCTAATCTCTGTGTTAATAACAAACATCTCTTGAGGGAAAACCTCCAGAAATGACACACTCTCCAGATGCAGACCAGAGATCATGACAAGAGAGGTCAGAAGGGGATGGCATTTTGAGAGACAGAGTTTATAGCCTTTCCTATGAATAACAGTGTTTTCCCAGGGCTTATCAATTGGGTGTATCTGCTACTTGCCATGAAGAACAGAAAGCAGTCAAAAATCTTGGCTGAGCTGCTCAATCCCAAGCAC
The DNA here is from genome assembly GCA_013399015.1 of Galbula dea. Classification (NCBI taxonomy): domain Eukaryota; kingdom Metazoa; phylum Chordata; class Aves; order Piciformes; family Galbulidae; genus Galbula; species Galbula dea. The sequence continues at coordinate 467,347 of VWZX01002935.1, read as the reverse complement.
CCAAATGAAGCCAGATAGGAACAACAGCATCTCAGTTGTTCTAGAACTTAAGTTTTCAAAACTTACACCAATAGAATACATGGTAAATTTAACTAAGAACTGCTTTGAGGCTAGTAAAAATATAAATTAGAAGGATAAGGGTTCAGAAAGATCAAGAGAAGGTGGGGGCTTTTGTTTTGTAGTAGCAAGCATGGTAACAGCAGCAAAGAAAATATTAAGGACCAAGTCAGTGTGATGGATGGGCTGATGTTCAAACTGAAAGGTTCTAAATACACTGCCAAGCTCATCCCACTATGTAACAACTCAGATCAACTCATATGGATAGAAACAGATTACATACAACACAGATTATTAAAACTATTGCCAAATGGGCTGTTGTGAAGCCAGCCAGTACTACTTTATGACAGGAATGCACATGACCATCTGGATCTGGTTGCATGAATAAGGCCAAGTTAACAGTAGGAGAAAGGGCTGCACAAAACTGATCTGTCTGCACCCACTGTGGTCTTGCTTAGGTTGTAGAACCTCCCCAAACAATCTGATGTAATAGCAAAGTTGGACCTGCTTTGAGTGGGATGGTTGGGTCAGAAGATTTCCAGAAGTTTCTTCAACCTAGAACTATTCTAGATGCCAAGTAAAGTAACCACATGGACCTTAAGACCTGGGTAAGCACTAAAAAAAACAATAAAACAACCAAAAAACCAAACACCCAGACAACTCCTTGAACTAAAAAACCTGAGGATGGAAAATCAAGTGTTTTCTGTTGCTTATATACTGGTGACAGACACAGCAAGCAAAACAAACAGGACATTTTTGTGGCAGAACATTATGTTTTCAACATAACATTAACAGTTTTTAGGTAGTAAACCACATTCAGGACAAACAAACTGCATGGTGAAGGATGGTAACAGCAGGTAAAGTATGATCCTTCAAATACACTATCCTTCTTTGTTTAAAAGGTTCCCTGCCACTGAGACCTGCAAGGCCTTAAAAGTCAACAGCTCAATACTGAAATCAGTATGGCCCAAGAGAGCTTTCCAACTGCAAGAACTGAACAGGTTACTTGTTATTTCCTGTCTCCTAAGAGAAATGTTGTATTGCTTTGAGTCTATAGCAGACACACATGTTGTACCAAGTCTACAGCACCAGTATTTTCTAAAATCTAGAGAAAATACTTAACAGCAAGGAAAAAATATGTCTGAAACTAATTCTGAATTTCATTATGACAGGTAAAGAAAAATTAAATGACTGGAATAGAAGACTGTGCCTACTTATCAACAAGTATGATGATCTGATTGTATTTTATAGGGGGAAAAGAACAGTTCCAATCAACTTGAAAACTTTTTTCTTAAGGGAAGGAAAATTCTAAGCAAATTTTAACTTATAAAAGAGACATATAAGACTGAAAGCAGACAGCTGCTGACATAAATCAAGAGTTTCCTGAAAGAAAAATGAAGACAGATTATTAATGAAGAATATAGAACTAAGTCAATAGAGTGATGAAAACAACAAAATAGGTTACAACACAACCCCCCACCCCAGAAGTACCACTTTTTCCTCTGGTCTGAAAAAGCACAGCAACAGCCTAGTAGCAAGGGAATACAAAAAACTACCTTTCAGTTTGTTAACAAAAAAACACTTAAAAAGCCTTCCAAATTCAGCATATTCATATATAAGAATGCAAGTTTGGTTAAGAAAGTCAGAGGTACTGTAAGTCATTTCTAGACCAGGATTTGGTTTACTGCAAAAGGACACTACAGTAGAACCAACATTGGACAGTGTTTATTAAGGGATAAGAGGTGCAAAGTTGAAGGATCTGAAAAAAAAAAATCACTTATCCATGAGACACAAAGTGATAACAGTGAAATAAATATTTGCTAGTATGGGACAGACAGAGATTCTGGTGATACAGCAGAAAGAAAAGGTTGCACCAACACTCCTCAACATCTACCTCAGTGATTAGCAGAAGAGAGAAATCAATCCAGGTAAAATTTTACAGATGGCAAAAGCAGAACAGCAAATAATCATAAGCATGAGGAAATTGGTTTAGTAAATAAAAACCAAATACACATTAGTTCAGTGGAATAAGAAGGACACACTGGGAACAAAGACTACACAGTTCAACCTACAAAATGGGGAAAGTGAATGCCAGAAATTATCAGCTGAAAAGGAGTCATGGTAAAGAAGTTCTTCTCACAGTAGAGAAGCTTTAAAGCAGATATAGCAAGATGTGGAGATTCAAGACAGAGCATCTGTGTGTGAGTACAGAGGTGATTTTCTTCAAAGGTATTGGTGAAAATGGTCCTGGAGTGCATGGAGTGACAAGAATTTTGAAGGACTGAAAAAAATACCTATGATTCTATGCTAATGTGTCTGGAAATTATTTTAGATATGGAGAGGATGCAAGCCAGGAATTTGTTTTGCTACAAACTAAAGTAGACATTAGAATGAATGAATGAATGGGGGGGTGGTCATACTGGTTAGCTGAGATCAGCAAAAAAACCCCAAATAATTCCCAGTGTTTATCCAATTCTCCACAGCCTTCAGAACTGACTATAATTCATGCTGAAGTAATCAGAGCTACTTGATGTTTGTTGCTTATAGTAAGTCACTCTCAGGAGAGCCCTGGGGGATAGATAATGGAAATGAAATCTTTTCCCTTGAAAATTAATTTCAATTAATGTTACTTGATTATGGCTTTTACCACTGTAGAACTTCAGTGCTGATGAACACCCAGTGACCAGCTGCAGGACAGCAGTATATGCTGAGAAGTACTCAATCCTAAGAATGGTGCCCATCTTTTTGTGATGCTAACCTATCTCTATTTGAGATATTCACTTGTGACTATTAACATCACAGATGGGACCTAACAGGAGTTAGTTAATGCATGACACACTGAATGATGGCAGAATTACTTAAGGAAAAACCAAAAGTTAATGAATAAAACCAAACCACTACACAAGTTTCAGGTATATTGGTATTTGAGGCCAAGGAAAAACAAAGCCAAAACATTATGACAGCTGAAGATGTTCTTGCAAAAGTATGTTAATTTATTAGAAGAAAAGAAATCACCCAATCCAGCAGAGGCATGTCTCATTAGGAGATGTGGTTGAGAAGGTGAAAGCCAAAACCAAAACAACCAAAAAAACCCCTGACTGCAAATCATCCCTCTATTACCTCTCCAATCCCACCCTGTATCATCAGGCTGATTGGTCTGATTTGGTTTACAGATGTCAAGCAGGGCAACACAGAGAGGGTTTTGGTAGAATCTCTCTTTTCCCCCTGCATGATGAGAAACATGCAAGCTCAAAGTCCACCTCAGGCCAATCCAGTTGCATCAGTACTACAAGGAAAGACTGCTGTCCTACTCCTGTATGCTGACACTTGCCTCAGTGAAGACCATTATCTCTAGAAAAAGTAACCTATTACAGCAAAAACACCTATGACAATCCCTTATCATCCAATATTTTTAACCACAATAATTTACTTTGACTTCTCCAATTAGTTACCTCTGGTCTTTAAGTATTAAATGTAAATGTATTAAATCTTTCTCCTCAAATACCTATCTTAAACGAGACATTTCTATTCTAAGCTGGAAACCTCCATAACATGACAATTCTTTCTCTCATGCTACAGTGTTTTGAAGGGTTTGGTTTTTTTCCTTTTAAATTGGCACAACTCAGGTATTATTAACTTAGCAAAACTTGAGAAGAAAGCAAGAGAGGCAAACAGCAGTGTGCTCAGGTAGCCAACAGCATCGTGGTTTGTACCAGAAATAGTGTGAAATACTGTGTTCAGTTTGGGGCCCCTCACTACAAGATAGACATTAAGCTACTGAAGCATGTCTAAAGAAGAGCAACAAAGCTGGTCAAGGGTCTAGAGCACAAGTGTCAGGAGGAGCAGCTGAGGGAAGTGGGGTTGTTTAGCCTGGAGAAGAGGAGGCTCGGGGGGGAATCTTCTCGCTCTCTACAACTACCTGTAGTTGTAAGGATGTAAGTTGAAAGGATGGGACTAGAGGAAACAGCTTCAGGTTGCACCAGGGGAGGTTCAGATTGGATATTAGGAAGAATTTCTTCACTGAGAGGGTTATCAGGCATTGGAACATTCTGCCCAGGGAGGTGGTGGAGTCACCATCCCTGGAAGAGTTCAAAAAACACATGTAGATGTGATGCCTGGGGACATGGGTCAGGGGTGAGCATGGGAGTGTTGATCTCAGGGGTCTTTTCCAACCATAATGACTACATGATTCTATGGGAGAGGTGAGAGGATGGGAAGAGTGGACAAGAGAACACTAGGAATAATTCAGATTATTTCTATTTTCAGAAAAAAAATATTCCAGCAGTTTCCCAGATTCCACCAGATACACAAGTGGCATCTTCACACACACAACACACATCCACACACCTAAAAGTCAAAATTTCCTCTTTGGAATGTCCTTTGACTGAAATTCAAGGCAGAAGACACATCCACATGAAAATGAAGTCTTCAAAAGTTTAAGACAATACTCCAGTACTTGCCTGGAGAAGATCTAATATCTCCATTACAAAGATCTCAGTCTAACTGGCAAACACAACAATTAAAGAGTTAGCTGAAAGTAGTACTTACAATAACACCCCAGCCATCCATAAATATAATTACTGATTAAACACAGAAAAATAAGATTTGAAAGGAAAATAGAAAACATGGATGTTTCAGCCTTCAGACCACTCCTGTGGAGATCTGCTGGCCTCTGTATTCCTGTGGAGTGGAGTGAGCTGAATGTCAAGCTCACTCCTGTGCTAGTGGATTTCATTTGGAGACTAATCCTTCATTTGCCCCCAAGAGAAGTTCAACCAGAGTTTTCATCTCCTGCCTATGGATCCAGAGCTTTTGCTGGTTGTTCTTTTAAAAAGCTAAAAAAATAGAATGCATTTATTCTAAACTCATTCCACTGCTTTAAAAATACAAAGAGCTGGATGTCAACTTTGAATGCTTCTTCACAAAAGAAAGAAGACACACTTGGGGGTTCTCCCAGGCTCCCCAACTCTTACACCAGACCACTGAAGTGGATTTTCTTATTTTTCTCTCCTGTTTTCAAGAGATTAAAACTGTGCTGCACAGTTTCTTCATGAAATAAATTTTCTCTCTCCTTTCTATTTCCATGAAGCAAATATTCAAGAGAAAAAAAAAACAACAAACAAAATCAAGAGGACAAATCTTAATATGCAGTTTGGTAAAGTTCTACAGTCAAGTCTTTGAACACCACATTGAGCTCTCCAGTAAAGCTTGTGTTAATGTGATGTAAGAGTTGGGCAAATTCAACTCTAATGGAGCAGAAAAGTGCTTCTGCTTGAAAGTGAGATCATCTTTAAAAATTCAAAGCATGATCACTTTTTCCCTTCTTTTTTTTTTTTTTTTCCCCTGGAGGAACAATCTGATACAAGCAGCAAAGCTTAAATAAACTAGAAACATTTCAAATGATCCATAAAGGATTAATAAGCACTGCAGGAAGTCCTATAGGCTCACTGTATACATTTTCCATCTTTTTTCTCCTGTGACAGGCATGACATGAAATTCTAAACAGAACTCAAGTTTCAAAGTCACTGAATGTTAAGGTCTGCAGTTTGGATACTAGGGGAGAGTGGGGTCACCATCTTGGTAGTTTTAATTTAAATAGATAACAAAAATATTGATTTTATTAGCATAATAAAGCCCCCAAATTATGGCCCTTCACCCATTTTTTTTTCCTCCCTGCTCACAAACAGACAAATGGACAAAAGCAAGGCAAAAGGGGTAGTAGTAAGCTACAGGCCACTAATATAAGAAGAACAAAATGACAGCTATTATTTTGGCAGAGATAATCTATGCTGAAACACAAAACACACACGCACACAATTTCTTTCAATACAATTTTCTTGTCTTCCCACTGACTTCTATGATTACCACAGAAAGCAGGGTTCTAAACACATTTCTCAATTGAATCTTCAATCAATAAGGGGAAAAAATTTGAGAAGGGAGATATGGGAAAACATATTATAGCATTAGGAAGTGTTTGCAAACCCAACTGAACTTATCAATATGCATAAAAGTTGAAGGAGAATAAACTAAACCAGAAATACCTCAGTAAGAATGCACCATATAGCTTTGCTTTACTGACAGGAGTTAAAAACCAAACTGCAACCAGCAGCAGACACTGCCCCAAGCCTGGACCAAGTGATCAAAGCATGTAGTCATCCTTGCCTCTGTTTGCAGTACCACAGTTGCAAAATACAGAGTAATTCTGAATTATCAAAGAGTCTTTGGGACATGTGAACATAGGTGCTTTTCAAACAGTGAAAAGAGTGATCACTTCACTTACAGAATGTAACCAAACTAAGCTAAACAGAGTCTACCTACCTATTGCTATGAGTTTCATGTTATAAAAGAGAAATGGTAAAAAAAGTTATGCATTGGGTGCCTGAAAAAAATCCCAAATGACAAAACTTCTAGGATCTCAGATGGAGGTCAGCTTGACCCAAACAAACACAATTTGCTAGCAAGAATCCAGGCTCACTTTAACACTGACATAGGAGAAAAGCCAAATAATTCATATCAGAACTGAGAGCTCCTCACATTGGAAGGTAGAAAAGTTTAGCCTCTGCTAAACTTCTAAGGCTGTTTAACCACCCAGGCTTTCTGTTCAGAGCCAAAACAATCAACAGTAGAACCTGTTTAGGTGACAGTTATATACAAATTGGAAGAAGTTCTTACAAGAGTGGAAAATAGGAAAGATTCAGAAATGCCAGAGGAAAAAAAAAAGCAGAAAGTGACAAAAGAGCATAAATATAAAAGCCAGCATGGATAATATTGGCCATAGTGGGGGGAGAGAGAGGGAGGGAGGCAGAAGAGATGTGAGCATGAGAAATGTTAGCTCACAGTGAGAGGCTGACGCTGAAAGGCAAAAATTATGCTAAAATAATACACTAATCAAAAGGAAAGTGAGTGAGAAGAAAGAAGCAGAGGGGAAAAAAAACCAACTGCACAAAGGACTCCAAGTAATCATTTCTCTGTATAAAGGCAGCAGAGAGGCCTGGCTTGAAATGCTGTCTGCAATCCTAGGCACACGACGAAAGCCGAAAGCAATGCAAAGAGCAGCAATGAAGCCAGCTCTGGAGATTAAAGACAGAAGTCTTTAATCCATGATATTTTTCAGTGATGACAAATGTACCAGATACAGTGGGAAACATCATCACATTCTGCTAACATTTGTAAAAAGGAAGAGCAGCCTGAGAGGGAGCACAAGGGATGTTACAGAAAGTAGATACAAGGTAAATTTGGACTAGCTGAAAGAAGTATTTTCATGGGAAATTCTCAGGGTTAAGAGCAGAAGTTGAGATGTGTTTAATACAGTAGCTGGCATAAATTTGATCATCTGCAGGGCTATAAACCATCTATATGAAGCTATTCTCTGCTTGAATATTGAGAAACATGGGAGATGAAAAGGATTTTGATAGCTAGCTACAGCCTTTGTGTACCCATCAAAACCACAGTTCACATCAGTGAACATCAGTGCCTGCTGATACTTCGTTTTGCCACCATTATCGTGGCAAAAGAGGAATAAAAGGAGGGCAAAAGACAGTCAATGAAAACAGAACTTGACAAAAGAAAGCCTAGAAATGCAGACAATCAAGTATACACAGGATAAAACTTCTTGTTTTGTTTACCTTTCTTTGCAATTCCAAACAGAATGTCAGTGAAGCTGAAAAGATTACAAAACCACAGCAGTGAAAAATAAAAACTATTTTAAACACTATCAAATAGCCTTTGGAACTTCTTGCCACAAAGTGCCATACAGCAGCTGCACCTGCAGTAGACCTGGGCAGTCATACAGGTGAAAATACTTATAGCTTTATCAGAAAAGTCAGCCACTAACTAGAAACTTGCATCTCCAACAAAAAGTTTTCCTGAAAGGAAGCTGTCTTTCAGAGAGTTCTTTGACTCATCAAGCACCCAGCTAGTGTCAGAGACCATTACTACACCAGGCAAATCCCTTCACTTAATAAAACTCCTTTGTTCATCAGTTTAATCAGTTTTTGTTTGGGGGGGGGAGGGGGGGGTTTGCAAAGACCTATCAAGCATAAAAGACTGAACCTTTTCCTCAGTATTTAAAGCAAACTGAAGCTACCCAATTTGTCATGAGGTTTAAACTTGTTTCATCTTCAAAATGTGTCATTTTATCATCCAAGGCAGTGCTACAGAAAGCAAGTGGTACTGCTGAAAGTTAGGGCTGCTGCACAGTTTGCAACAGGAGAGGATTGTGTTTGCAAAACCAGAGAGAAACAGTCAGGCAAAAACTATGAAATGCATTATAGATAGGTTTTCTACTTGCAATCTCCCTCCCCATTCCTGTCCAAATGAACTATTTGTTCATACAACTTTACAAGCCAGTATAACAATATAAACCCAGCACAGAAAGTGAATTTGTGTTTGTGTTTTGTGTCATTTCCTTGAACAGCAGAACCTCACCATCTCCTGGTTCAGCCTCCTGCTTCTCCTTCCTGGCAGACTTGCAGATTCTGCTGTCTTAAAAGCCATGTGTGATAAATATTTTCAGTGGAACCAAAAGACACAGGAGAAAAGGGACAGGTAAGTTGAAAAGGCATGTGAAGAAAAGGGCAATAGAATTAAGGCAGGAGAAGGTAACTGAGAAAGAGAAAACACAGCTCTTTTTCATCACACAGCACTGGAGGAGCTTCTGTGCTACTAGCACTACCTTGTGAGGAAAAAACTTAATGAATTTATTCATTTATTCAATGAATGAGGGTTAATGAATTTATCTACTTTTTACTATGGAATTTTCATACCTAACTGCTGAATGTACTTCTAATTTTTAGAAAAGTACCCTTCCCACTACACAGAACAACATTTGGTTGTTTCATACAACTAAAAAGGCAAAAATGTGTTCAGAGCTGAAACATATTTTACCAAAGGCATTATTAACAATTAATAATCATTACACAGTGCCTTGTTTACCTGACCTTGTGTAAATTCAGCAGCCTTGTAATTAGACCCATGTTTTGCATATTTGTGTATTTCCATTTGACTCATTCATTCATCCATTAAAATTTGCTTGACAGACATAGACAGATAATCAGGGAACAATTTGTATTTACTGGATTACAGAAAATTGCCCAAACTGTTACCCTTGAAGGAAAACACATTCTTGCCTTTCTGTTGCAAAAGATGTCAAAGCAATTAAAATACCTGAGGATGGTCACAAGGCTCTCTCTGAATCACAGAATATTAAAGAGTTGGAAGGGACCTGGAAAGATCATCTAGTCCAACCCCCCTGCCACAGCAGGATTCCCTAGACCAGAAGTAGAAGAGCTTTCATTATCTGATAGCTGGGTTTAAAAAATAAACAGCAACCAAAAACCAAACCACACCATCTAAAGAGATACAACAGTAGGGTCTACATTTTCCTTTAAGTAATGCAACAAAGTAATTTCTTCAGTAGGGAACACCTCCTATAAAAAGCTAGTTTCTTAGTATTAAGCACAACTTCATTCCAGACATCTTACACTCTGGATAAAAGGGAAGATTTTTCTTCCATTAGCTACTTTTCCAATAGCTTCCTAACTTTCTGAGCAGTTGGAAAAAAATTGTCTTACTACTTTCCTGTTAGGGCAAAAAGAAAAAGGTGTGTGGAGATGGCAGCAATTAAGGATAACACAGCTTGGAAATAGAAAGGGATGGAAGATCTCTACTGAGGAGTCAGTATGGAAAGCAACAATACAGAATATTAAGGGGAATAAAGGAATTTATTCACCTCTGTGTGTGTGCTGCTATCTCATCAAGGTGAGATAGCCCAAAGTCACATCAGACATACTCATTAATGTGCAATACTTTACATTTTTTAACAACTCCTATAATCCAAAGGCAGCTTCTGAGCAACTTCTTTCCTAACCCACACAGGTAATATGTCATAAAAAGCCACTTATTTCATCCTATGAGCCCACAAGATCACAGGAGATTTTTGTTCCTTTAGCACCAGAAGTCAAATCTTTAACATAACAAAGCAGTGGAGCATGGTTTGGTTCTTTCCTTTTAATTCACCAATTTTCAGATCACCTGTAAATAAATTGCCTGAAGTAACTGCAAAGTAATGAACATGGAAGTAATGTTTCAGTAAAACACTAAAAGATAATCCAGTAGCTTCTCCTCTGGTGGCAAACACTTTTTTTTTCTCCCTATCAACTGGTCACAGTTATCTGTGGACATAGTTTTCTGGGATGAAATACACAATGTCATCTCTTCCCCAAAAAATTCCCTGCTGCTGGAAAAATTCTGTCTCTTCTTCAGACTGGTGCTCATCCAGTGCTCAGTGCTGTATTCACAAGGACAACTCTAACAGAAGCTGAAAAAGCTTAGTGCCAGGAGAAAAGAAATCTTTACTGCACCATAATTTTAGTCTCCAAGTTCTGGTAGCCAGAAAGTTCTTCTACTCCATCAGTACTGAATGCCAACCTCTTTGCAAGTTGAATGAAGAAACATTCAACTAGCAGGGCTAGTTTTGCTTCCACTGCAGAAATCCAAGTGGAAGCTAATGCCAAGGACTTTATTTTTTCTGGGGAGGAAGAATTTTATATTAAATACTCATTATTTGAGGGTATGGATTATTCCAGGTGGTATTTATTTTTCCCAGACCACTGGTGGAGATCATGAAACACCAATGCCAGCAACTGAAATTTATCTGATATGCCAGAAGTTACAGGAACTGCCTAAAGATGGACATTTAGCCTTAATGCCTACAGCATCAAGATTAGATTCTTGCACTGCTTTGTACATTGGCAGACTTCTCTCCTTCCTCAGGTTTTGGCAGAGGGTCCTCAAGTGAGGGCCAAAACAGGGGGCACACTTGAAAGTTTATCATGTTTCCAACCACTAGGAATGACATCTTCCAAACATCTACTCCATCACCATCTTTAATGCTCCAACATAGCAAGGATGCCCTAAGAGTTCTAAACCACTTAAGAGACATTAAAAGCAAAATTCCTTTGTTAATATCACTATTCAGACATGGTTGGAATATCCTAAAAACAACTACTGAAGTCTGCTAGAAGAAACTACCCCAGACAGTGGGAGAGGTACCCCTTGCATTTTCTTTCACTAGCCTTTTGAAGAATGTCATGTTGCCTCTGGTTTTGACTCTGAAGGTTTCTCCTATTGAAATGCTGGTTTTAACAGACTTCTTCCTAGTGCTTTATCATGTCTGACCCATTCCAGACAATTCTTTGTCCCACCACTAGAGGATAGAGAGAAAGTGGAAAAATTTGTAGCTATCTGTACCTGCAAGGTTATGATGCTGGCTTCTCATGCACAGATCTGTGTCTAGAAAGGCATTAGTTTAATCTATACAGACAGTAAATACATCATCAAAGATAAATTTTATCTATTTTATCATCATAGATAAATTTTCCTCATTTTTCACTACCATCTCAGATGCTCCTCAAATAGCTATCTGCTACTCAAGGCTTTTTCTGAATGGCACCTGAAACACTGAGTGGCACCTTGCCACTGGCCTCATGAAGCACTTCACAAATGGACTTAGCAGAGAAGACTGAAAATAAAACTCTGGAGCAATCCCTGCCATTTCTGGGCAGATAAAGTAGGCTTATTTTGTTGGGTCTAAGTCCATCAGATTCCTGACTCACTCTTGTTGGGAAGTCTCCAAAGACAAATCAATTATCCATTCCCTAGAAAGTATTTCATTCTCTTTCACTGAAGGGGTTGAGGAAGGAGCAGGGGAGTCAGAGCCTAAAACCACCTCATGCTTAATCAGCTAGGAAACTCTCAAGGACCATACTGCAGTTCCACTGACTCCATTACTGCTACTTCACTCACTGGGTTAAGAAAAAAACCAAAACAATTAACAAAAACCTGACAAGGTGATCCCCAAAAATCCCCCATTAAAGGAATAAACAGTATAAATGCTGATCCCTTATCACAGAAAGAGATAGAGAGGTAGAAAGGAGCAGGAGGGAGGGGGAATTTGATTAATTGCTTCCTTTAAATGAGCATAACCAGGTCACACAGACAGGTTTTGAATACCTCCATAGAAGGAGACTCTCCAACCTCTCTGGGCAGTCTGTGCCAGTGCTCTGGCACCTCAACTGGGAAAAAATTTCTAATATCAGAGGGTAGTGTGAAAAAGCATCACCAACACTGTAGGAATAGTGGAAGACAATAGCTGTATTAATCTTAATGTCATTATTCATACACATAGATATATATACACACACATGCACAGATACACAAAAGAAGACATCCTACCAAATTCAACTCTGCACTGGAACTTTGCACTTGATAGGTGGTCAGTGGGTCACTTAGTATCTGCTAGTTCTATTGTGAGATCAGCCAGCATGAATTGCTTCAGTTATGAGAAAGAACATGTATTACCCAAGCAAAATGATTCCAGTAATTAAGAAAGTTCTTGCAGAAACCTCATGTTATATTCTGCAACAGAATTCAGCATGTTATCATTCTGTCTCTTTGTATTTTGGGGGGCTGAGTGGGTTCTCTGTTGTTCCAACAATTCTGGCCCCTTTGTAGTGCAGTGGAATGTTGCTTTGGATATTAAATTGAGAATTTATCTTAAATGGAAACAAACAACTTCGCTAAAAATTAGACATTTATGACTTGCAAATTACAGATACTAATTATTTTCAGTATATACAATTATGATATTCTCAAGAGGTATTAATTTTGGGACAGATGTGCTTTCATCATGTCATTTGGAAATTAAGTTACACTCTCACGTATGCCAACTCAGAAGTCTGAATTTGTGTGAAGACAGGATTGATAGAAAGGAATTCTCTCTTGCTAATTTTCTCTCTCTCTCCCTCCTCTCCTTCTCTGATGAGAGTGTGGCCAGCAATCCTCACAGCTGGGTTGCCTTCCACTCAGAGGAATGGGGGTTGACTGCAGACTTGATGAGGTTACACTTCCACTTAACTCCACCTCCTATTTTGTCTTTGCAGATAATTCTTCCAAATCCAATAACTTCCCAAAATTGACACAATAATTAACAACATTCCAACTGTAAAATATGCACAATGCTAAATACTTCACATGCACAGCAGAGTGCAGAAATTAAGTGTTGCTAATGCAAAGATCTTCAAAAAGACATGGAAAATATGCATCACCCAAGCTGAAGGCATTAACACAGAAACTTCCACCAATGAACCTAAAGGCTAAAAGGAAGACTGTTGCTACACTGACCATATTTTCATGAGGAAAGGAAAGCCTATGATTCCAAAAATAACCTCCAACATGTGCATGACTATACTCTTCAAAGACAGGGTGTGACAAGTGATAAAGGAAAAAAAAAAGAACATAAGGAAAATGTCAGTTAAATCAATTTCTGGGATGATATTATTGATGAGTGGGTAGATTAATTAAAGAAATCCATTTGGGAATTCATACTTTTTCCACCTTTGAACTGTAGCCACCAACACAGAAAGGGAAAAGAAAAGAAAAATGCTTTTTGGGTCAGTATAAAAATCAAACTGATCTTCAAACAGCATTTTGTTTATACTGTCCCACAACAAAGGTTGAAGATAAAGATGCAAGACATGTGGAGTATCTGCTGCAGCTCTGAAACTGAGATTTGTATTTTTAGATGGTTAAGAGTTCAGTCACTGCATAAAAATTCCTATCTGGAGATCTTTCCTGAGAGTGGTGGAGTTTTGATGCTGCTCTTGCAGATGCCACTTACAAAGACAATGATTTTGCTCAGGAGAAAAGGAAAACATCTACTTGTCAAGTTCTGCAGAGTCTTAATTTTCCATGTAGAACCTGGGTTTACCTTTGGAATACCACAGAAGTATTTCTCCCACCTATTTGTGGATTCCAAGCCTAACAGAGTTTACTAGGCTGAAGATATTTGGGACAGCAGAAACTGTTCAGATGAAAGCAAGCAAACAAGAATGTCATTTAGCTGTGTAACAGTTGTAACAAGACTACAAAGCTTTATTCCATCCCCCCACCCCCCTCTTATAGGATGCTGCAGCTGTGGGCAGACTGAAGAGACAATAATCTTCAGAGTGTCATGAAAATAGAGAGGGAAGGTTCATCTCTAGCAATAAAAATGCTAAAAGCAGTGTGCCAGCACAGAACACATGGGACTAAAGCACAGACAGAGCTACCAATTCACTAGGCTCAATTTACAACACAAACCTAGACAGTAAAAAAAACCCCAACATGTTCATAGGAATAAAAGTCACAGAGTAACTAACAGTCAGTAAAAAGTAGGGACAAAAGTAGGTGCTGTAGTATGAAAGATTCTGAGAACAAATCTGCCCAACTTGACTGATAAGCTTCAAGGACTCTCTTCAGAGACTGACACACAGAATGGGCCAACATCTGTTTAGGAGTACAGCTTGACTATCTAACTACTTAGATTCTGCATTAAAATCATACCATCTCCCAAAGTAGGCAGACAAAGCAGTTATTTTCTTAATGCCTGGGGATTAAAGACCCAAAAATTAAAGACATCCACTTGCATACATCCCCTGAAGGAAATACTGTAGCTGTAGAAAACAGAGACTCTGTAGCATTTGGAAGACCTTGACTTTTGAACAAAACACAGTAAAGCAAGTGGACAACCCTTTTCTGAAGCCAAGGTAATGCTATTCTGCCCTTTCTTCCTGCAGATGGGAGCATTCTCACTTAAAATGAAGTAACATCTCTTCTTCCTTTCAGATGATCCAAAACTCCACTAGCTTTTGAAACTGTTTCTCTTAAACAAATCTGTAGAAGTACAAGTTTCATGAGTCAAGAGGAGCAGCAAAAGTCAACTCCAACAGAGCACAGACTGCTAGAACTGCCCCTGTAGTTTCCTAGAATATAGGAAATCTCTATAGAGAATTTGTTGCTTTACCTCTGGTACTGCTTAGACTTCTCTTGGCCACTATAAAAGAAAAAATAATAATTCCCTAGATGTGTCATTACCCAGAGAATCTCAACCTTCTCATTGTTAGTAGCAAGGTGGGTACATAGCAGTCCTTCTGTTACATACAGCACCACACCCCTGCCTCTTCTGCCTTGTCTGTCTTTCCTGAAGACCTTATAACCATCCACCATGGCACACCAGTCACAGGACTCACCTCAATATGCTTCACTTAAACCAGCAACATCATAACTCTGAGACTGGGCCAGTACTTCAAGCTCCTCTTGCTTATTCTACACACTGCATGCATGGGTGTAGAAACACTTCGAAAGTGACTCTTTATACTCACCTTCCCCTGAATCAGGCAAAAGCATCTGAACAGCACTCAAACCCTCAAGCCCTTGGAAAGCCTTGTGAAAAGAACCATGTCCAATGAAAACATGGGCTCTTCAGCTTCAGATTTTAACTGTGCTACTCCTGAGGGATGCAAAGTGCTCCAGTGCTGTAAGCATTGCTAGTTACTCATACATCAAGTATGCAAGGGCCAAGAGACCTTGTTGACTTGTGGCACCTCATCCAACAGAATCAGCCCTTTTCTAACCCAAACCAGGACAACTGGTTATAATGTGTTCTCTAATAAATGTTTCTGTAGAATAATACAGATTTAATTTGGTTTGCTATTTCAATACTCCAGTTTCAAGTCAGTGTAGTATAAGGGATTAATTGTATCAAAATTCCATGAGAACTGGTGGTTTTAAAATTCATTTTAAGCCTTAATTAGCTTACCTGGATTTCTGCTTCTGGTAACAAAAATTTAAACTGAATTTAACAAAAACCTAAACAGATTCAAAATAGCTCTCTAAAAGTACTGTAAAAAGATGAATATTGCTCCTTCCAAGATCAATGATTTGTCATAAATCTTCTTGTGACTGATGATTTGTTAGTAAAACAGCCTCAGAAGAAGCAAATGTTAAAAAGCAATAGAGCATCCACAGTACTTCTGTCAGCCTGAAATACCCAAAGAAGGGCACTTTTGCTCACTCTGGCACTGTTGTAGTGCAGTTGTAGCAGACCCCTCCACAGGCTGCATAGATTTGCCAAAGATTTTAAATTTTTGGCTACAGAATCTCCTAACAAATACTGCTATTGGCACACCAAAGCTACCTACTTTATAGGCAGTTTAAAGCCAGCTCAGATACACAGAGCTGCAACCATATCTCTATATTGCAGTACAAACATGCTCTCCAAGTGTTGCCAAAATTCATCATTGCTTCGACTGGGGCAACAGATCAGTTCCAACAGAGTACCTTCAAAGACAGTGTGTTCTGTAATCCTCTGAAGACAGCAACATCTTGTTATTAGATGAGTGATTCAATCACCTAGGTGAACATTACACACTTGGTGGCAATCATAACCATGACCATATTTACCTCTGGGCACACTTCCTGTAACATGATCTTCACAATACTGCCATTTAGAAGCCTAAGCAGACAAATTATTGTGATAATAAGCTCTTACATTCCTGTATTCTACCTACAGAGGAAATTACAAAGTTAGTTTTACACTATTGAAGCAATCCCCATTTCTTAGAACCTGCTCCACGTGGTGGCCAGCCTGGGGAGCCTTTTCTACAAAGAGCTGAGAGAGATATCTAGTGTCATTAAGTCTTCTCTGGCAAGGTACCAGAGCGTGGACTAAGCGCTAGGAAGAAGCAACAGCAAACAGAAACTGCTCCTTTCCTTATGTTCACTCATTCTCAGTGGCTAGAATTCTGAGTGCAGAGTCACACTTGGCCTCAATCATCAGTCAGATGGAGGCATGTTCCTCCTGGCTAGTAAAATCCAATGAAGGGAGTTAAAGCCTTTGTAAAGATGAATCGATCATTACTTTGAAACACTTCACTAAAAATCATATTGATGCTCCAAGTCTAAAACAAACAATTCCTTTACAGGGCAGATCATGGAGAAGTTGCAGTAATAGTGAATCAATTCCAGTTAATAGACACTATGAGTGCTGTGGTAAAGAACTGCTTACTCATCCCCAAAATGCACTACATATGGTGACCAAAGGGCTACCTTTTATTATGCAATAAAGAGAAATAGTATCAGAAAGACAGATGTAAACCCCTTTCATGTGCTGGTATACTGACTGCTCTGTTCAATAATGAAGGTATTCCTAATTTCCTCCTGCTTAACCAAAACATGACTCAAAATACAAACCATTTGTCAAATCTCAATCAAGGAAAGCATCAGAAAATGCTACTGTGGAGAGGAGGAGAAAACTCTTGATAATCTGGTGGCAGCCTCCCTACCCTATCCCAATAAACTCTGAAGAGAAGTACATTAATCTCTTCTCTTTCACTCCCAATTGCTTTCCATTCTGCCTTGACTTGGAAGCTTTCAGTACTAAAAAAATAAACATCTCAGTTTCTCTATGTAAAGCAAAATGACAATGATACAACTTCACATTTGCAAAAGACTCAGAAACCTATTTCCATCCCAACAGGAAGGACTCCAAATATTACCACTACAGTTAATGCAACAGCAGAGTCCAGCTATCTGATTGTGTCTGCCACATCAACTGGTATCACAATTCCTTCTATTTTCACTTGTTCACGTGGTGTACACCTGTGGGCTGTTGGCAATACACTTGATTGAAGTGTGGAAGATTCCAGGTTCACACCTAGCCTTGTCATCTTTGTCTCTGAAGAAAATCCACCATGCAATCCCCAAACCTGTGTGAATGCTGTCTCCTCTTACAATATTAGCTTGTTTACAAATCTCTAAGTGCATAAAATACTAATACAAAACCCAGGAACATACAGACAACAGTCAGAAGAGACATGTATATATATAAAATAATAATTCAAAGATCTTGAAAAGTGTACCAACATGCTTTTATATTGAGACCTAATGTGCAAGCTGTGCACTACCCCTCCACAGGTAAGAAATGAGAAATTTTGAGGGCTATTGAACATTGAATTTTTCACAGCTGAACACTATGAAGTTATTTAGCAGTGTTCAATAGCCTTCAAACTCACTTCTGCCTGTGGGTTCCAGTGGTCCAGTAGAAAAAGACTGTCAAAGAAAACCTGTGCAAGACAGCTTGAACCAAGATTTTTTTCAATATTTTCTGAAATTCTTTCCAAATTTGCATCATTTTAAGCATTCTGAAAAACATCAAAAGATCTCAAGATGCCATGCTCTATTAATGAGGTGGCATATAAAGAGCATCTACATGAAGCCAGGTTTTAGCCTATAAATACAACACCAATAATACCACAAATGTGTATTTAAAACAAAATTAAAACCCTGCTGCTTCAGGGACAACAGCTTCCCAGTCCAACCAATTCAGTATGAATTTTGCTCCTGCTCAAATGGCATGAGTGAAAAAAACCCCTATCTTGGGGTTTTTTTTCACTCAGTTCTTTCCAGTTGGCAAAATTAACACCTCAACAGCTCAGTAAGATGAGGATTCATTTAATGGATGTGAATACTGATTTTTACCAGGTTATTTTACAAGGGGATCTGAGAGTTGGCACTTATTTACCAAGTGCTCTAAAATGAGCATTTGAATACTCTGGTGCAAAAGACAAACCAGTTGCCATCGTAATCATTAGATCCACTTACTATAAATGAAATGACAGCCTCCTTATGAACAAAAGCTGGTCAGTTTTTTCCACTTCTGCTTGCATATTTCAGCTTTCACCCATTCCCTAGCATGGATGTTTCCCTGATGGCTGAGGGGAACACTTCAAAAATGAACTAGCTAAACAAACTTCCCAGCAGCACTTGACAGAGCTACACCTATTCTTCCCCATTTCCAAAGCAGTACAGAATTAATTACCAGTTCTATGGATCTATTGTAAGTATAATAGACTAAAGAGCTATCACAGACACATTTATTGTAAAAGCACAATCCCAAGAGTGTCTAGTAGAGGGCCAAAACGATTAACACAAATGCTTTGTCAGATCAAAGATAAAACCTGCGCCGCCCAATTGAGGAATGAATTAGAACAGTGGGTTATCTTTCAAATTAACCAGGGCAGTTAGTGAGGAAAATTTTCATGAAAGTGTAATTCTTAGCCTTTGTGAATCCACACAGCAGGCATTCTGCCAGCTGACAAGATGATGAAATTTTCATGCTTAAAAAAAGCCCTCTTCATTTCCCAATTTAGATTAGCTAGCGTTTCTCTCTCTTTTCATCTATTTGCTCTTCTCAAGCAGAATTAAAGAAGGGGAAAAAAAAAACCAACAACACCCAAAAAGCACACAACAGGAACAATCTCTCCTAGAATAATGCATTTCTGAAAAGAAATACAATCTTTGCATGTCATTTTTAAGCTGTATTTACAGTTAGGAGTAAGATTATTAAAATTTGGATTGTTAAGACCATTGAGAAATTCATCAATACTGGGGGAATGGTAGATGTGTTTTGGAGAACAGAGAGAAAACATTTCAATGTTTAATGGCAAAAAATGAGTGCAGAAACAGAACATTTTACAGGAAGGGGAGTAATTTACAAAAACAATGGGCTTGTAGGAGGCTTACAAAATTCTATTTGTGCACTTAGATGTGCATCTTTTTAAAGGAGAGGGGGGAAAAAAAAAAGTATATCACCATTGTGTGTGTTTATTTAGGAGTTTCATGGGCCAAAAAGGGTAAAGAGATTTTCCACTTTTAGATTTTATAGCACTCCTCCCTGCCCCTTCATTTACACAGCCACATAGAAAAGCAATTCAATAGGCTAAGGGGAAAAAAACATGCAATGATCTTACACCCTTAAAAAACCCAGTAAATTTGATTCAAAGCTCAGTGAAAAAAAAGTAAGCCAAAAAAGGCTCTTGATAAAGGCTGCCTTCACCAAATAGCTCCTTATTTCCAACATTAAAAATATTATTTTCACATTTTCTGGTGTTGTAGGATGTGCCATTTGACCAACACACAAACAAGAGTAACAGCTAACAAAAACGTGAATGCAGTGACAAAGTGAGACAATAGATTTGTCTAGTTCCAATGGATATTTCTGCACCTTTCAGCTGCAAGCACTACAACATGAGACTATTAAATTTAAGTGTCTCCAAGCTTCAACAAATGCTGTCTTCAGACAGTTCTCTGCTGTACTACTTCTGGGTATGTCTTTGTATCCTTTAGGATTATATATATTAGTGCAAAGAGCCATTGGATGAATTTCAACTCCAGCTGTTATACAGTCACTCCAAGCACTTGCTGCAAGGAATAAACTCAAACTCACAACATCTGATTTTCTAGGAGCTAACAGGACAACAAGTTTATTTGCCTAACTCTGGAGAAAGCCCCTTTTTAAAAGGAAACTTACTGTGCCATTTGGAAATTCCTTTTTGCAATAAAATAATCTTGCATTTCCAGAGTCTGGATGTATTGCACAGTCAATAAGTAGTTTTAAACCTTATTATTAGAGCTAATTAAGTTAAAAGTAAATTCTTAGTAGTAAAAATAATTGAGTTTATAAAGCTTTGACTTACAAGGGCACTTCCTTTTGAAGGACACATCATTGTCTTCTATATACACCATGAAGTAAGATACTTAAGAGATTTTTTTAATACAAAGTGAGCAAATTGCAATGTTTAATATTCAAACATATCACAGCTTGGTCTTAAAAAAACCTAGGAGAACAGAGTATAAAATATGATACTACTTCTTGTAATAAGAATTCTTCCTTAAATGTATCTTCCTCCATCCATCAGGTTTACTACTGCACATCTTCTGAAAACATATTCTAGCACTATGCCAGATATTCCTCAGCATGTGGCATTGTGTTTTATCATGTACTGTACATTGATTAAATCCAAAAAAGTTCATCAGAAGCAACTTTTATACCAAGAGTCTGTATAAACATATGACTTCAGCATATTATTCAATAATACAATGTAGAATAAGACCTAAGACAGAAGAAAGGTAACACAAAATGCACACTTTGTATTAAACTATACTTAATTCTCAGCATCCTAGCTGCTGCCTGCAAAAACACACTTGAGAAAATACAGCATGAATTAGAGAAGCCATTCCTGTACAGGCCAATTTGTCAAAAACAATTTATGGTTTTGAGCACACTAAAGGTTATGAGCATCTTCCAAACTGATGTCTGTCTTGAAGCTGTGAAAACAGGCAATACTGGACAACCCAAAAAAAGGCAGCCAGGCAACAGAGCTATAAAAATTTGACCAAAATGGCTAGCTGCCAGATCACAAAATGTGATCCTTTCAGCATATGACATATTGAGATAGTTTAAAAATCATGTCATCATGGTGGTTTGATTTTTCTTGTTTGTTTTTTCTTTTCCATAACCAGTCACCACTTTGGACAGTGCAAAAATTTCCACCATGACACTTTTTTTCTTCACAATGCCATACAAAACCAACCACTACCACTAGCATTTTTGATTTCTTGCACTGCCCCCAAGAATAAGAATGATAAAAAATTAATTTACTACCCATCTTCCTCCTCTTTTTATCCCCTCCCAATCATTATGAAGAAAGATTGGTATTCTTTCCCTCCTTATTGTCCTTCACAGAATTTTTACAGCCCTACCTTCAGTTTTCCTTTCCCAGTGCAACACAATATACATTTAATTTCCATAGGAGAAAGATTTTTCAGATTTCAATTAAAAGAGAAACTGATAGCTGCATATTTGATAGGCTTCATAGATTTTTCCAAAAGCACAGAGATAATCAATTCTGCCCTTTTTTTGTCTAAAAACCTGGAAAGCAGAGAGATGCTACATCTGTAATAATGCTGTCAAACAGTTACAAAAATTTCAAGAAGTCTATCTTCACTTGAGGCTGAATTGAGAAAACAAACATTCTCCATGAGTATTTTGAAATCATTCATGTTGCATGCTATTACCTTGGACTTATCTACAACAAAGAAAAGTAACATGACAGTCACTAAGAAAGCAGCACCACTTAGAAAACTCATTTCATATTTTCTGTATACTTACATTATAGTATTTTCTGAGGTAACCTCTAACATCCAACAGTAACTTGTTGCTCATTTGAACCACAGAGTTGAAAGGAGGCTCCTCACACCCAGCCTTACTGCACCTCTGCAAGCTGGGTTCAATAAATCTCCCCTGAAAACAGAAGAGTAAAAATCAGCATGCATCATGACAACAGATGACAGGAGCAGAAGTTAGCCAAGGAGTTTAGACATAATACTTATATTTTAAATAAAGAATAGTCTTAGAGAGTCTCTAACATCTAGGCCTTCTTTATTTGCATCCTGATGGCCACACTCATATAAAGACTTCTCTGACCTACAGCTTTCCCAGTTTCTTTTTAATGAAAGGAGAGCATGCCTCACCACCTGCTACAAAGTTCATCATTCCTAAAATGATGTTGAGTACCAAAAAAAATGATCTATGGACAAATCAGGCTCCCTTGTCTCTCTCCCCAAACAACACTGGCTTGTCCTCTCAGGGACACCAAAGTTCTGCCCCACCCCACCGATCAGAACGTTGCTATCAGTCTTACAGACACCAACTATGAAATTCCCAATAGGGCTGTAGAGACAAACTTTGTTAACCAAGAATGACATGATCACCTTTTATTTTCTCCAAGGGCAAAGAATAGTTCTACCAGTTTTATACCATCTCATCCTCCTTACTTTCAAAACCTTTGGAACATCTGACATTCAAATTTGAGAACCTGGAAGCGATGCATCAACAGCTGAAAGCAAGGCTGTAAACAGGCATTCAGCTAAGGACAAGCTGGTAGGATGGACAGTTATACAACTTCCAGAACACCTTCTTTCAAGGTAAGACTTAGCTCTTGTGAGTCATCTTGGCTAAACTCCCACCCACAACATTAAATAATTCCAGNTGGGGGGGGGGGGGGTTCCCTCCCCCCTCTTCTTGTTTTAAAGGAGTGTGATATCCACTTCTCTCTAGTTTGCCCATCTGCAAGTTGTCAAGCCCACATGCAATTAGCTATCTTATTTACAGCTGTAATGAACAAAAGTCAAGGATTCACAAAGATTCACTTGATTTGTATCTTTTCCTCTTACTTCCAAAGACTGCTTTATTTTGATTCCAAAAAATGCAAACATCTGCTGTTTGTTCAAATTAACTTAAAATAATTGCTTTTAATTTAGATAAAAGATTTACTTGCTTTCAGTTTCAAGGTTTTCACTACTCTCAAGCTTGCTAACTTGCCAATGACTAATACATACATAACATTGCTGTGGAGTTAAATACTTGTCCCTAATTCAAGTTGTGATCCAAGGTCAGAGATACATTTTTTGGCAGAACTTCTCCACAAGAATGTACCCCTTGACTTTTTCTGTTCAAGACACAAAGTCAGAAGGAAAGATAACACAGAAAAACCTTACTGTCAAGAAGGGAGGTGGGATGGAACAAGATAAAACACCAGTTTCAAAAACACTTTGTTCCAATCAGTGTGATTTAGGATAAGAAATTGCTATACCAGAGAGAACTGGAAGTTACTAAGGTGTTAAGATAAGGATTCCTTAAAAAGTTAACAGCCACAATCATTCACATCTGTGGGCAAACAGATTAAAATGAAGGCAGATAATCTCTTATGTGCTGCTGAAATGGAAAAATGGGAAAAATATTCCAGCCCGATCCCATTAGCAAATTTCTGTTCCAAAGCTATACAGAGCAGGACTCAAGCAATATGGTTATCTTGCCCTACACCATACAAATCCTATCTGAAAAGCTGTTCTCTCTACACATAATTTATCTGATGAACAGAAATGAAACAGGAAAAAAAACCCCAACTAACCGAACCGTCAAAGACATTGTCATAAATATTTTCTGTTCCACACTTGAGGCAGCAAAACTTGAATCTTTCACAATCTCTATACTTCTCCTCGTCAGTGAGCTGAGCTGGGCCACCAACCAAGGCATCATTCTCCTCATCTTTATGGTAATGGTGATGGACTCTGAATTGGGAGGGATCCAGTCCTATTAATAAGAAACAACAAATTTCAAAAGCCTAAGAGGTCAGCCATGCAAGGAGGCTCATTTTTCATATGCTTGGTGAAGCAGATTCAAAAGAAAAGTTCCAAAAGGTAACTGCAGAAGCTGAAAAATCTCTCCTCAGCAAAACTCCCTCTGCAAAACAGAAAGACATTTTAGGATTTTTAACTCTCAATAAAGGTTCACAAGACACGAAGAAATCTTCTTCCTTATCTCCTTCCACAGAGATTGCTCTCTAAATACCCCGAGCACGCTGCATTGTCACGGGTTTTGTTTCTGAGGAAAGCACTCTGAAGGGATTCACTTTATGGTTATTTTCTTCTTAAGTTACACTGCAAATATTTCCATCAGAACGTGCATCGTGATTAAGAAACAGTCTTTAAGTCAAAGTGGCACCAATTGAAACTGCAAAGAGAGAAGAAAAACCCCATGAAAAGAAAGGCGGGTGCAGTGCTATTACCAACTCCTTCCAGGCCGCCGGCAAGTGCCAACTCCTGATTTCAATGCAGTGGTCGATTTCAGTTTGGCTCAGTGCTTAACAGCATGGAGGTTTCAATCGAATGCAGCGGTTAAAATACAGCAGCAGCATTTCAAACGGCAGCGCTGGAGACAAAACTGCTTTCTTTTGGGATTGCCAGGACTCCCAAAAGATTTTGAAACCAAATAAATCCACAAAAGAGAACCTGAAAATACTGAGGCAGCCACAAAGAAGTAAATAAGCAAGCAAGCATCAAGTTCACTGCCCTAGGAATAAGGCTGCCAAAGTAAACTTCATAAAAATCCAGGGGTTTTGTCATCCTCTGTCATGGGCAACCTTTTAAAAGTCAGGGGTTTTTTGGTTAACTTCAGCAATAGCATATGCTAGAAACCAAAACAATGCATCGAGTGAGCATGCAGAAGCAAACATTCAGAAAACTGTGGCTGACTTTATTATTAGCAGATCAAAGAACAGCACCTTAAAAACTCTTTGTGACAGAGACTAATTAAGGCAAGTCACAGGCTACCATCTATTAACTCACATCTCGTGTAAAACTCAATAACAAATGTAATAATTACTATAGATAGATTACAAATAGAAAGTGAATCTAGACTTCACAGCTCTTTTTAACCTTACTATACAGTACCAGGAGACTTAAAGACAATGCTTGGGAAGAATATGCAGTTCAACTAGACAAGCATTACTGCATATATACAAGAGTTGTGTTTTACAGGCAGATATCTCTTTGTCTTTACATAAAAAGATTTGATGTCTGACTTCCTTTACTTTTGCTATTCTGAAATTCTCTTTTGCAATCATAAACCATATTCAGGGACAAGGAATAATCCCATTGCCAAAATAAGGTTTATTGATTCTTGATAGAACAGAGATTTCACTAAAGTTTAATTAATCTTCCCAATTTTAATTTTATCAAAAGAAACAAATGTCAGTGCATAACCACTCAGCTCCAAGAGGTTCCTAAACTTTTAACACAGCTCTCTACTATTCATTAAAAGGAAGAGCAAACAAAGCAAAAAACACTGCTAGTTTACACTCTAATATATTTGGTAACCCCCAAAAAGACACTGGGGTTTTGACTGTTTTTCTGTTTTGTTTGGTTGGCTTTGTTTTACAAAGCACTAGTAATATATTTGCTGGTTTAGGAAACAAAAAGTATGTTCTGCAACACACAGGTAGTAGGTTAAAGGTTTAGAAAGGGGATTTGAATCTAGTACTAAGAATTTGAAAACATCAACTGATTATGCAGTAGGTGAATATAAACAAAAATTCTCAGGTTAGTCTGAGTTCAGAAGGTGAATGAAAAAACACCACTGCAACTTTCTGATACAGATGCCATTAAAGTTCAGCTAGAAATCTGTCTTCAGCTGCTTCCCAAAAGGCAAGTACAGAACAAAAGTAGTTTACTAAACAAAAGCTAAAAGGAGATACATTCTGGTGTTCAGGCAACTGCAGTTTTCCAATATTTACTGGAAACTAGTGACAGCACTTAAGCACCTGGACATTGAGCAGTAATTTGACAGAAAAAAAGAAATAGTCATTGGAAAAAATTAAATCACACCTATCTCTGAACTTTCTCAGCTCTTTTTGCTGGAGAAAACAACAGGGAAAACATTGTGATGATTTAAGAGCACATCTAACTTTTGGTGTGCAAACAGCCCTAGTGAAATCAAAGGAACTAAAAATCAGGCTTTTAAGAACATGCCTACCTTAATTATCTTGTGGAATTGGGACCTATTTTATATATTAGCTCCTTTCAGGAAGAGTTAGTTGGCTCAATTAATTACTGGTATCCTGTCTGACCTCGTCATATTACTTTACAAAACAAGAACTATCTAATGGGTGGGGGGGAAAATAATATCTGGCTTTGGTAATTTTGAAATGAATAGGATGGAACTAATCAGTAAACTTCTTAGAGCTCCTACATCAAGAAAAATCAAAGGGCCTTTGACCTACTCTGACATGTAAAATCTTCAATGCTATCATTAAAATACCTGCACCACAGGTAAGCTTTCCAACCTCAGCGAAACTGCAAGGTTGCACACATGACAAAGAAAGGTAGCATCCAAAATACACTGATGAACCTTAGCCAGGCAAAAGTAAATAATTCAAGGAAGTTTTGGGACTTGCTCCTGCAATTACTTAACAGAATTATTAGAACATTTACTAAGCAGCAAGCAGAAAAGGTCACTCGAGAAACTGAAAAAAAAAAAGGTCGAATAAATTTTACTACTCGTAGGATTTTAAGAATAAGCCTAACAGCTCGTTTCTACAGGGCTTGCCAGGCATGCTCCTATCCCCGCACGCTGCCCACATCCCAGCACCCAGCAAGGCGGGAGCGTTGCGGAGCCTCGGTTAACAGGCAGCCGTTTGGCAAGACGCTGGCCCGTTCCCCGCTGAACAAAGCCCGGGGACTTTTCCCTGGATTTTTCTATTTCAGCCGCGGGTTAGTCGGGAAGCAGGCAAAGTTTCCCGGCCTCTCTCTCTCTCCCTTCGCCCGTTAGACGTTTTGTGTGAGGCTAAGAATCGGCATCCGGTGCTGCCACCTCGAGGCTCTCGCCACCCATTTCAAGCAGGGTGGAACGGCGGGGCCGGGCCTGGGGCCCTTTGAATCCACAACCGACCCCACGGGCGGCCAACGCCTCGGCCCTTCGGAAACATACTCTTGTTTATGTTCCTGAAACATAGCCTCCCGCACTGCAAAGCTGTTGTGCTTTCTGCACGGCGTCCTTAAAACGGCCTCCAGCGTGGTCAGAATATGCAGCACGCTTTAGAAAGTCTCTATTTCTAAGGAATCACAGAATCATTACGGTTGGAAAGGACCCTCAAGATCATCTAGTCCAAGAACCCTGCTAGACTAGAGACTGCAAAATTCATACACTTTGTGGTTTATTACTGTATTGCCACGAAGTTTCATCATTGCTTTCACCTTGATTTCCATCATTCTCCTCTCACTTCGCTCTGTAATGTGAGAAAACCAGTAAGAAAGACAGAACCTGATGCAATTCCTGCATGCCACAAAGACAGCACAATTGTCCTGGTTTCTCTCGGGAGAGTTGGCCTGAGTAGCTGCTAAATACTGTACTACAGGCATCTATTAAATGACTTTCTAGGAAGAAGAAAACAAAATAAAATAGTATTTTTAAGATGCTGGTGAGTTTCCTAACAAGAAGCAGCTAAGGTGTTGTGTGGAAGAAGGAACCTGTACTGGCAAGCACTATTAATGACAACCTTCATTAGGATCCAGTAATGACTCCCCAAAACTAGATAGCCTTCCTGAGAAACACCCAAATGCCAAGCAATCTGCAGAAAACCAAAGTGCACATCCACAAGGAAGGCAGCAGCACACACCTCTTTCAGAAGACCATGACACAGTTGAGGACAGCAGACAGTGACTTCCACAATTTAGAGAAAATGATATTATGTGCTAACAGCTACAAAAATTGCAGTTAAATAACTCTGCTTCCATAATGTTTAGATACTTCTGACACACAGAAATAAGACAAGGAACAGTATTTATGTATCAACAAAAAACCTGACTTGAAACACATTAAGAGAATTGTTCTGCCAATACAGCTCTTTGTTTAAAAGCTATAGGTATCTTCAAGATGAAGTAAGGTCTCCAAGCATTTAAGAAAGATCACATTTATTGAATGATATTACTGATCAGATTGCACACTTTATTCAGTTTCAGAAACCCTGACAATCCTCAGCTTGTCCCTGCTTTTCCTCAAGAACCTCAAGAAAAAGAGTGAATGCAGGAGTATATGCCCCTGAGGTTCTCATTTTTAGGAGCAAAGAATTTCCATCTCTCAAAGGCAAGGGAGATCTCCTGCAATGTCCAAAAACAAAAGGCAATTTTCAGCTTGATTCCATAGTGAATAACTATGGCATTTAAGGATTTCACTGCAATTTTTAGGTGTGGTTAGTTGCTTTTGTTCTTCAGTATCTAAAATAGCTTGAAATAACTTGCTTTGAGCACAGACAGAATGATGACTTTTCATCACTTTGATATGAGCCAAGGTTCCCTAAGAAAGCTCAGTTTTATCTACTTGGACTAAGATGGTGACATGTCAATGAAACATTCACCTAAAATGAAACTCTATTAGATATGAAACAGAGATCTTTCTTCTACAACCATTCTCCCTACACAGATACACACCCTACATAACACAATAAACCAGATCAGGTGGAGGAAGACACACTCAGTGAGAGTGCAAGCAAGTTTTGGCCCACAGATACAACACTTAGATATCCTCCAGAACACTAGCTTTCTTCTTCAGGACAGAAAAATACGCTCTTTTGCAACAAGACAGGGAAAATCACAGGAATTTGGATGGGTAACATGATGAAAATACTAAGCAAATGCAGCCCAACTTAGCAACACAGAACAGGAAGTAGTTTTCAGGGGTTTTTTTAGCAAGCTGGGCCCAAGTATCTTGTACACTTCTTTATCTGGGACACTAGTTTCAATTTCTTTGCTACAAACCCACCTGGCTACCCCTCCAGTACTATTAAAACCAAAAAAAAAGCTGTAAGACAACTTTAGTTTGGAGGAATTTAAGCATGACTCCAATTAAATGTTGTATATGAAAACCTAAGGAGAGCAAAAGTTTTGCAGAAGACTTGCCTTTCCCCCCCCCAACCTCAATTTAAGCAGTCTCAAGAAAACAAAGCTGGAGAAGGAGGTAACATTTTGACAGCATAGCAAGGTCAACCTTTCAGATCTAAGACTGTAACAGATACATACAGGTTTTCAGACTGACAATTGTGGACTATTAATAAACTCTCAGCTGCATGATACTATTCTAGGCCATAAAAGAAATTTTCATCTTGAACCTACTACAGCACAAAAAGCAGCACAGGCATCTGCAAACAGTTAGGTGCTATCAAGTGGCACATAGTTCTTCACATCTAGGCACTTCACTTAGGTGCCTGAATGGAGCCAGCCTTTTCTGCATATTTGACCTGTTGGGAATAAGGAACAACTCTGAATTTGAGCTTAACTCTTGTTACAAGACCAATGACCTCTGCCAAAGAAACCAAATTAGCTTCAGAAATCTTTCCTGCCTTTGACATAAATGAAGTCCAAGTTACCACCTATTTTAAACTGCTTCAGCCTCACCAAGAGTGCTTGACCTTTTCAGGCAGGCATACCACATAGACCACTCTGTATACCAAGGTTCTGCCACATAAACAAAATGATTGGGATGGTCAGCCTGCATGCATGAAGCAGGGCTGCCACCTCCTCAAAGCACCAGAGCTGTTGAGGACACACTGCCAATATCAAATGCTTCCAAGAAATACTCTTGTCTTCCTTTATTTTTACCTGAAAATTTGGAAACAGAGATGGAAAAAGCTGGCCATTGTCTTGGGAGATGAAGATCTCTCATGGCTACCACCCTTCTTGAGAGCAACAAGATAGGAATTTACTTGCCCACATTTTAAGTGCTAACTGCAAGCTCACCATGAACAGAAGCCACTGTTAGTAAGGATGCTACAGAGATGCAGTGTCCCTGCTGAACAGCCCTGAAGGCAACACACTGTTGGGTAGTTGGGTTTAAGTGACTGAATGCTGGATCTTGACCACTACCCAAACACAAAAAGGTGAGGATTAACTCTTCTTTTGAGCATTCCCAAAATCCTGAACAAAGTCATTTCTGCAGATCTGAACTTCCTGTAGACATGGGCATAGCCTAAAATAGATTACTACACTGAGACAGTGCAATGCTCTGAAGAAAGTTTTCTTGTGGGAGAGGACAGTCTTGTCAAGAGCTCAGCAGCCTTCAAGATGAATAATTTTTTCTGTCTTTACCAGTTTTAAAACTACTGAACTAGTGGGATACAAATCACAAAATGTCTGTTTATGGAGGACATCAATCATGCCTGTTGCTTACAGGGAGGAAACAACACAAAGTATTAAACACATAGCATTGTATTTTCATGGAAAGAGACCTGATAGAACTTCTAACCATTTTTCAACACCTATACTTCTTTCCAGGTAAGAAGCCTAAGGAATGGAGAAGAAAGAAGCAGTCAATTGGGAACAAAAGTCTTTAATTCTAATTCCTTTGACATCCTTTTAAGAAGAAAAACCTCTAACAAGCAATTCCCTGTTGCTTATTTGAATACAACCTGGTGATTTGGTAGATCACTAGCATCAGTCACATTTTTTTATGGCACTTCTTTTGACCATTTCATTTCTTCACATGGAGCAGACAAGGCTGTTGCTTAGGTTTTATGTACCTGTTATCCACCAGGTGAGTTCCAGCAAACAGAAGTTTTCACTTACACCCTACTGAAAGCTGTATCCTTTCCTTAGAACTGTGACTGCTTTCTCCCTTGGTTCCCTCTGGAAAAATGCTAATTCTGGTTGCACACTCCAGTGCTACTTTAGTAACTTCAGAAAGTCTAAGGCATGCAATAGGACTGGCATTGGTGACCAATAAATTTCTGTAACTCTTAACAAGGATTTTAAGCTTAAGTTGATGCTAATAAGCACCTTCTGAAAAGTGAAACTCTGCAGAGATCACAGAACAACACTGAACAATCCAAGCTGCTTTCTACAGACTGTGTAACACAAGCCATTGTTCACTGTAAAAAAAAAAGACTGATTTGGGGAAGCATTTCTGTTAGGAAACATACATTGAAACTTCTCACTTTGTAACTCTTTAAATAAACTGAATTTTGAATTACTTACCTAACCACGTTGCAATGAGAACAGAATCAATTCCCTCTATGGGCTCACATATTCTAGCAACCACTGGATGTATTTGCTGTGACAGATAGTACTGAGTGTCAACAGTAAGATTTTCTTGTTTTTGCAACTGTTCTGGAGCATATGCTCTCTGGCTGGCACTGAGATTTGATCCATCCTAAGAGAAGAGACACAGAGGAAACCAAGTGTGAAAAAAGCAACCCCCACATTCAATCTATGCAAAGGATTATGCTTCAAATATGCCTTATTTTAACACAAAATTGTTACACAACCACTCTTTCACTCTTTTTTTTTTTTTGGTTTGTACAAATCCAGCAGTAGTGAGGGAAAAAAAATTGCATTGCTGATGCTGGCATCAACTAGCAAGTTCAAGAATGTAAAGCCAGCTTGAATTATTGCAGCCTACATGTGCAAATCAGTAAGAGCAGACAGAGTGAACAGTCCCATCTGTCAGTTCTGAAATGCACAATGAAAACACATTGTAACCATCAGCCCAGTTAAAAATACACAAGAGGGCATGCATTTTGGATTCACTTTGTACTAAACCAGCATTACCATTTTGCACAGCAAGCAAATTCTAAGTTGTGGATATCAAAACTGATCTCTGTTTGGCTAGGAAATTTATATTCCTTGATTCTGTAAAGAAAGAAATAGAATGAATGGTCAGAAAATGGACCATTGTTCATTGGCATGTGAGTAAATGACAGAGGCAATAGTATTGATTTGAAAAGAGTGTATTCCCCCAATATCTGGAAATACTGAAACACACTTTGACACCTCATGCCAAGAGAGGAACACCACTCTAAGAGGTCAGAGTATACATTACATTCTTCTCCTATTTAAAAGAGGAAAATAAGGAGAAAATCATTCCATTTAGGAAGGCAATAATTAATTTGCAAACAGTATTCAGGGAGGAATTGAGAATCAACTCTAGAAAGATGGTGCTCTTCTGGAAAACATAACTCATTCAGTCTGCAGAATCACATTCCCTGCCCACAACTACACTAGCAGTTTTATTCTTCTTTAATGTGTGTCAAAACTCTCAAGAGTAGAACCTAAACAGTATTGCAGCAAGCATTCAGTAGCAGCAGTAAACTTTAATGGAGATGAAGTGGGGAATACCACAGTTTATTATTTTTGCCTCTTTCTTACAGCCAACCAATCCATTAACATATGACACCTTCATTTTTCAGTTAAGATGAGCTACTGGCTTCAACAGGGTCAACAACCATGGACTGAAAGCCCATTCCTAATAAAGACAGCCTGCAAGCCATTGGTTCCTCCTACTCCTTTCAGACAACTTAGTATTCAGAACAAAATTAATCTAGGACTATTCAGCTCATCCAGCTGCTTTGCAAAAATAATTACAATGCAATTCCTTCAGCTCCCTTCTTTCAACAAGTACATTCTTCCCTTGCATTGTGCCACAAGTCTTGGCAGCTTCATCACAGCAGGCTAAGAACTCTCCAATAAACAGAATATACTTTCAGTTTTTCATCAGGAAGGAGCTGAAGTAGTGGTCCACTGGAGAAGTCACATTGCAAGTCCACCAGTTTGGCAGAAGAGATCCTTTGGTTCATCTAGTTCAACCTACTGGGGTTTTTTTAATAGCAAACCCAAAGTGGAGAACATGTTTGGCAGATAATGCTAATCATCCTGCTTAGAGATAAGCAGGAGAGACACCTGAAAAGGGCAAGTTTCTCAAATTCCCCAGTCTGTCCAACAGAGGCACTGCCAGATCCAGTACCCATGAACTGGAAAGACACAGAAAGAGACTGGAAAGAACAATGACATTATCTAACCACCACCATCAATTCATTTTCCAAGAATGCCAGGTTCTTCACCAGCAGAGTTTTCTTCTCTTTAAAACAATGACAGGCTACCTTCCTTAAAAATAACTTTAGTTCCAAAAATCAATTTGTTCAGGGAAATTTTATGCCAACCACTCTATGAAAACATTCAGATGAGCTGAGCTGATCACAGTGGCTCTTTCTGGCTCTGTAAAACTAAATTTACTACAGAAAATTGATGATTTTTCAATTGTAATATAGTATCACTACCAATGCCCAAACATTTTTTTTTTTTCCAGGAGGTGAGTTGCTTGTCTTTGCCTAATGCCAAACATTACCTAGTATTTAGGTAGAAATAGACATTTATTTACCTGACAAATGATGTATGACACTGTGTCTCCTGCCTTCACCTTTCGGCCTCCTTGAGAGTTTATCCACATGGCAACATGCACATGGGGCAAGCTTTTTTTGTCAGGATAATCCTGGGGATCTTTTGTCAATGCCTAAGAGATCAAAGCAGGAAACAGAAACATAACTATGAGAGAAGAATCTTACTTCAGTGCTGGACAATTCAGCTCTTTAAAAGACAAGATGAGCTAGTAGCTATCTTCATCCATCTACCCACAAGTACATTTGCAACACAAAAAAAAGTAAGATGTAAAGATTGCAATAAAGGTATTTTCCAGACATTCAGGTCTAGGTACCAGTCCTTCATATTTTAGTAATAAGATTTTTAAAGTAAAGGATGCTTTACCAATTATTGTCTGAAAAATGCATTCTATTAAAAGCACAACAGTTCAAAACAGTTCCAGATACTATGCAATTGGTTAAAATTAAACTGAACTGGAGACAAAAAACATCAGGCAAAGAACAAAAATACAGCCAGAGATTACCCTCCTAGCCCTGCACCAGGTCAGGTCATAAAGTAAATCTGAATATCAAGTAGTCAAATACACTTAGCAAGCTCTGTAGCAAAAGGATACAAGTGGATTTAAATGTATTTTATTCATGGATATTCCATTTACCTCATACTTCTGCAATTCCACAACGAGTTCTTCCTTCACATAAAATGCTATATTTCAGTATTTACCATCACCTCAATCCTTAGAAACAACTTACACATTTGACTGAATAGTGAAGCAATTTATTGTATTACAAAGTAGTAAAATAGAGGAACATTCAGCATTTAAAGTTGAAATTATTACATATCTTTCATTTACTGGGATACTCTTAGAATATCAGCATTAGTGCTTTTTAACTCAGCCACAAAAATCACTGATTTCTCTACCACTCATATGACAACCTGAACACATTTCTTAACTGATTGATTAGCACAGTCCTACAGAGCACACAGATGTCCAGCTGGCAAAAGAAAGAGACTTTTGGATAGAGCAAATTTGGGAAGTTTCTTCTATTAGAAGCATGACAGAGGAATGTAATTACCCAATTCATTAGTAAAATACCCCCCTAGCAGTAGGAGAGAGGCTTTTGAAGTTAAAAATACAGGTTTCATTGAGGCTTCATGAAAATAAACCAAACCCACAATGCTGTTTGCTAAAATATCTGTAGATAATGCAGAGTGTTGTATTTCTTGCTGCAGGAAAGTCTTGAATGAGATCTCAAAATGCTTCTTAGCTTTCTTCTATGGAGTTTTGAAGGGAAACAAGCTAACAATAGCATGGTTTTATACAACTTCTCTAGAAAACAGAACATTTCATTCTTTTCCACTGCATTCTTCAGTTTACTTATTTTAAACCTGAAGCTGAAATAATGATTTAGGAGAAAACTTTTCCTGAAAGCATGAAGTACCATGTCATTTTCAAAGTGCAAAATCAGTGAGGAAGACAGCAAGATGGGACAAGACACAAACTTACTATCTCAGGAGCAAAGGTGGCCTCCAACCCCACAAGGTACTTTTTCCTGATACTGTAGGATCCCCAGGCTCCCCAGGGAGGCTGTCATGGCCCCTACTCTGATGGAATATAAGAAGCAATTGGACAAGGCACTTAGGCACATGGTGTGACCATGGAGTTGTCCTGTGCCTAAACAGGAGTTGGACTAGATGATCCTACTGGGTCCCTTCCAACTCTGGCTAGTCTGTGATTCTGTGATCATCACAGTACGTTCCACGCTAGGAAGTATCTAACAAAACTCCTGGCATTTCCCAGCATCCTAAGGATTAAAAAGATTTCTCAGCAGTCCATATAGTTAGGAAGAATAAAGTTTTTCTGAGACAGGGAAGAGCTGGGCTATCATTTACCTTGTTTATTTCAAACTGATGTACTGGGATCTGCCCATTGATCACATTCTCTCCTATTTCTATGAGGCGCCGTTGAATATTTTCCACGATGATGTCTCGGGGCTGATCAGAAAGGATCTGCCCAATTATGTAGCTGTAAAAACCAGACCAGAAACAAAGACAAGCTTAAGAGACACAAAACAAACCCATCACAATAAACACAATCCTCTCTTCCCCTAGGTTACCTCTAGAAATTGAAGAGCTTGAGGATGAGGTCTGATGCAGAATCTGCAGGTTATCTGCTAGGCTATTTCCCATGTTCTATCTATTTACTTACTTTACTACAAGCAAATTAGTGGAAACAGTTCTAATGCTAAACAGTGATTTGGAATTGTTGAGTGCAATTGGTTTCTATTTTCTGCTCCCATTTAATTTTGCCATTAATTATTCCACAACAGGTATCTTAAGATGAGGGAGAAGCAAACATATCCAGTAAGCAAAGTCTTGCCTATTTCTGTCAAATGTGGTTGGAAGATCTGCCAGCTGCAGAAGAGTTAGTCACTAAAGAACACTCTCAAACATTTGTATAGCTTTAATTACTAATACATTCTTAACTTGGAAAAATTTGCTTCTATTATGATGCATCTTTTCTTAGAAAATGCAAGCCTTAAGAACAGTAAGCATGTGGTGTATTTTTACAGATGTAAAAAAGTATTCATTTTGGGATACATTTGGACCACCATTTATTGAAGTTCAATTTTCAAGAGGCACTATGCAATAGAAGTTGAGTCAGCTCCCAGATGACCACCTCTCTACTCACTCCCATTTTCTTTCTTTTACAGTGCTACATGTATTATTTCTATTGAATTTAAGCACCAAAATGCCCTGTACAATGGTCATTAAGAAATCATCAATGTAGCATCCATCATAACCAATTATCAGAAGAGTCTAAGTTGAAAAATGGAAGAGAAAGACTCTTGGAGGAAGGGGTCACCTCCTCAGGCTGCACTCAGTGCACTTCCAGCTTTATTAGAGGATACTGAAAGAGCTGACCACCACCTTCTTTAACCATCTCTGAAAAAGAAGTGACCTAAACCCTATGACTCCAAATGCTGACAGCATCTACCATTTTCCCAAGATTTCAGCTGTGGTTTATTAAACTGCATAGGCAAAACTGCAACAACTCAAACACACAGCTTCCACAGAGGATGCCGAAACAGAGAGTGAAATTAGAGGCATTTGGACTTGCACATGTATAATCTGTTACCAATGCCAAAATGTAGTATTTACCATCTCCTACCAAAATCAGTTAGGATGTTCAGCCATGTGAAAAGACTGCCCAGAGAGGCTGGGGAGTCTCTTTCTCTGGAGGTATTCAAAACCCATCTGGATGTGCTTCTGCGTGACCTGGTCTAGGGAATCGTGCTGTGGCAGGGGGGTTGTACTAGATGATCTTTTGAGATCCCTTCCAACTCCTAATATTCTGTGTGATACCAAACATTTATGAAGCATGTCCTTTTTCAAACAGAGCAAAGAGGACAATGCCTCAAAGGAACTCACTTTCCAGTCTCTTTTGCAAGGTCACACCAGTCTCTTCGGACTATATCCAGTCCTTTCAGTTCCTGTTTCGTCACATACTTCCCATCTCCTGTTGGTTCCACTGTCAGAGCAGCGTATTTCTTCTTCTTTAATAGTAGCAAGGACTTAAAGACTCCATCAATATCAATTTCCAGCAATTTATAGAGCTTGTTCACTTCATTTTTGATCTGTGAATAAACCAATATTGAAACCAAATGCAACATCTTCAGAACGATGGACACATTGAACTTCCACCTAGAAGTATATTATTCTGAAGTTTTAAAACAAGCAGCATTAGCCAGTGTGTCTGTATACACATTTTAAAGACTCATCAGATAGAATCATAGAAGAGTTACAGCTGGAAGAGACCTTGGAAGATCATGGAGTCCAGCCTTTGTCCTAGCCCTATCGACTGGCTAAACGATTCCCCACAACACAACATCCACCCGTCTCTTAAACACCTCCAGGGATGGCGACTCCACCACCTCCCTGGGTAGCCTGTTCCAATGGCTGA
Organism: Galbula dea; assembly: GCA_013399015.1. Lineage (NCBI taxonomy): Eukaryota > Metazoa > Chordata > Aves > Piciformes > Galbulidae > Galbula > Galbula dea. Next base: position 430,128 of record VWZX01002935.1, on the reverse strand, counting down.
CAACCCTTTCAGGAAAGAAATTCTTCCTAATATCTAACCTGAAACTCCCAGGTGCAGTTTCCATCCATTTCCCCTCGTCCTATCACTCTCCACTAGGGAGAACAGACCAGTCCCTGCCTCTCTACAACCTCCCTTCAGGTAGTTCTAGAGAGCAATGAGGCCTCCCCTCAATCTTCTCTTCTCCAGGCTAAACAGGCTCAGATCCCTCAGTCTTTCCTCATGAGACTTATGCTCTAAGCCCTTCACCAGCTTGGTAGCCTGCCTCTGGACCTTCTCCAGCACCTCAATGTCCCTCTTGTAGTGAGGGACCCAAAACTGGACACAGTACTCGAGGTGAGGCCTCACCAAAGCTGAGTAAAGGGGCATGATCACCTCCCTGCTCCTGCTGACAACACTGCTCTTGATACAGATGTCACTAATCATGAAATTAAGTACACAGTAGTAACTAAGAGCTCCTGTTACAACTAAGGTTCACCCACTGGTATCATCAGGATTTACAGCTTTGTATATGTGTGTATTTAATCTTTCTCACTTAAATCTCCACTTTTGATGGTGCAGAAACTATCACCACTTTTAATACTCTAGGGTTAAGCTTCAGAGTTTTATACCCCTTGTGTATTTCCAAGTTATGAAGGACATCATGAGGTCAAACTATCTTGCCAAGAGGTTTGTATTTTGTTTGTTAAACCAAAACAGTCAAAAAACCAATTCCAACAATTCCTCTGAACACTTTTCTGGTATTTTTTGAAGTATTTTCAATTTATTGTTTAACAGTGTGTTTAAAAAACAGTAAGAGTGCAGTACTGAATGTACCAGCAAATCTGACCCACAAAGATGCCCAGAAAATGAGAACTGTATAAAATTCTGCTGAGTAATGACTAAAAGGACATGACATAAACAGTGGGGGGGTTAATTTACCTGTTCCTCTGTAACATTTAGTCAGCAAATGGGACTACAGGAACAAAACCCAAAGCAGAACAAAACCACACACAGACACACAGAGAGGGCTAAAGAGTAAGACTAAGCTTTCTTATATGCTACTGTATAAAACACTTGAAATTATAGATAGTCTCTTATGTGGCAAACAAAAAAGAGAGATTGTTTTATTCTATGCCATCAGCCCTTCTGCTATGCAGACATCAAGATATTATTCCTTTTACCATGCTCCTGAGATGCACCTACTCTCAAAGGAGCAACTTAAAATGAAGGCAGGAGTATTCTAAAACCAACCAAACCCATAATCACTAATGTTGCCTTAAAATGACCTGGCTTTTGTTTAATACTGTTAAAATCCTCTTCATTTTCTTTGGCTTAATTTAATTACTTTTAAAATGCAGAGAGTGGCTACAGCTGAAGATAGGGCACTGAGCTTTTACTACTCCATAGTTTCCATACATGGTCAAGCTGTTCTTCCTCATGGCCTAATCTCTGTTTATGCCCTAGAAGTCCCTTCCTACTACCATCTGCTCCACTCAGTCTTACACCACAGACACAAAAAGCTTCAAAAACTCCTTACCTTGTTCCCCAGCTTGAAGACCTCATCCAAACTGGTGCTATTAGTGTTTATCATAATGGAATCTGTGTCTCCATAAATCACTTCAAGGTTCATCTAAATGAAACAAAATGCTTTGAAAAACAAAAAAAGGTCCCACTCCATCTCTTTAAAGTCCCACCTCATTTTTAAGACTGAAAAATATTATTATCTATATATTATACCTTAAAACCAGAAAAATTTAAAGTTTTGACTGAGAAGCCTGTACCTGTCATTAAGAAATATTTGAATTTAAAGAGAACAAGGAAATTTAAACCACTGCTATGTTTCAAATAAAAAAACACACTGTTGTATCCATAATGTAAGAGGTTAAAATTTTACTACATGAATGCTAAAAAATAAGTCAGTGAGCATGTTTAATGTTGAGAAACAGCAAGAATTCTTAATAGGAAATAACTTTGAACTAGTAGGATACAAGAAAATCACTTAGACTCAAAGACTGCTGAACAAACTGAGACTATTCAGATCAGGCATTTAGCCAGTGTCCTTGAAAGTCAGGCATCCCATCCCATTTGTAGCCATCACAATTCTACTACCAAAAAAGTAATTCTGGATTTAAATAAATTAAAAAAAAGACAATTTAAATACTCTAAATCCAGTGAAAGTATTGGCTGGTTTATACAGTAACTAATAATACCACAACACTGTACAGATTAGGCTGCTCTTCTTACACTTGTTCAGATTATGGATGTGGCTTCACTTTCCCATCTCCCCACTCCCATCTCTTTTCTTCTGCTGTCATGTCACTGTGTTTTCCTCTGCAGCAGATCCTCCAGGGAACAAGGCACTCCTCTTGGATAAGGATCTAGCTACTGTGACCCACAAGTTTTGTATCCCCAGGTTGAACTACTCAACAATTACACCTGGAGATGAACACAAACACCTACTAGCTTCTTTGTCTGACTGACATTCTGCCTTTCATATCACCTCTAATTCTGATCCTTGTAACAATTTAAATGCCCTACATGGAAAAATTGTCTTCACATACCAAGCAGACTGCCATATTACTCTGGAATAATGGAGCAAACTCTGGATCAATTGAGACACACAAAAAAACCCCCCTGAGGTGCACATAAAAGGCATGGCAGGGAAAAAAAGGTGAAAAATTGTCAACATCAGTCACCAAAAAAACCCCCAGGCAGATGCATCCATAATATTAATTGGAAAAAAATGACTTATATCCCATAAATGATAACCTGAGGTCTTCAGCAGAGGCATATCAATGCAGCTGTAACAACTGCAGCAGGGCTATGTCCATGCTCAACTCCACACAGTCAAATCCACACCCTGTGACAAAGTTTAAAGGATGCCAAAAAACCAAACCATAATAAACCACTGGAACACATGGTGTAACAGACCTATGAGTAAATGCTAATTAGCACTGTTGCTAATTTGCTTGAAACAGTCATATATAAGGCTTCAAGCAGGGGCCAGATCATATCTGTGGTAGGAAAATAAAAAGAGCTTTAATCCATTAGGAAGGATTACATTTGTAAACCAGGCATCCTAAGAAATGATTTCAGGTCTGTTTGGGTTACTGTTCTCCTAGAATAAAAAAATGACACCAGGTGTGCTCTTTAAGGGTTGCTGTTTAATGAAACTGCTCAGCATTACCTTTTGCACCATCTCCTTGGTATGCATCAAAATCTGGAATAAAAAATAATAAATCAATCATTAGCCTATGATATAATTACAAGCTAAGACATGCAAACATATCCATTAGGTTTCTAACTCCAAATGCTCTCACCTTTCAAAACAAAGCAAGCCACCTCTCTCCTGGCAACACACAGTCACCTCAATACTCCTATTACAGGAGTCAATTCTCCTATGACCTTGTATTAATGCTATTATTAACTCCCCTACAACAAGATTAAAACAAATCTCAAAATTGCATGTGCACAAACACATTAGGAGAAAAAGAACACTGAATCAAAAGCTCAAAGAAAACCTCATCAGGAAGTGCCAGCATTAAGCCTCTTTCAGTAATTTAGGTCAGTCATCTCCTTCCTATCCATCCATCATCTCACCTCTTGATGTCATTGAGTCTTCTCCCCAAATCATCCTGTCTTATTCAGTTCAGACTGGCCTGTGTGCTCACTTTGACAAGAACCTAGTCAAAAGGTTGATTACCCTTGCAATGATCTCAAAAAATGGGTCATCAAACTGCAAACTACTTAGGGAAACTGAAACAAGAACTGGGACAACGTGCTGGGATAGAGATAGGATGCAGATGTTGACTCAATGGGCAAATCTGTGTGTAACCAGGGTTGTTCCTCAGCCTTCAGTGCTTCCCAAGTTCCCTGAATGCTCTGAAGAGCAATTCCCAGAACCACAGAAATAGTCAGAGACCTCACTTGAGCTTCCACCTCTGGCACAGTGGAGAGAGTGGAAGAGTAGATCACCTGAAGCCACAGATACAGCTGTAGAGCACAAAAGACAAAGTAAGACTAGTTGGATGAACAAAATGTGAAGCCTGCACAGCTGCCTGAGTCCCAACATCTGAACCATTCCTGCAAGACAACTGGCTGTGTTTCCACATCTCCTTTCTTGCAAGCATCCTGGTGCTCTGGCACACAGCTCCAGTTCCACTTGGTTAGTCCAAGTTCCCTGATTTCATTCCTTTCCATCCTCACTCAGCATAAACCTGAGTTCTTTCTCAGCTAGTCCTGTTAGTTGTATACATTTCTACTTCTCAAAGAGGATTAATTTGAGCCACTTGTTACAGCACTGATAGATCAGAGTCTGTGAGGTGAATCCTAACAATTAGTACTCTAGCTTGAAAGACAGTCAAGCAACACACTATTTTAACAGCTTAGATGAAATTTAGTAACCTAGTCTAAGGTTTATTATGTTTTGTACATTAAATTGCAATATTCCTTGGCCATATTTGCCATAAAGGTAGAACTATGACTTGCACTCCCTTGTAGACAGGAAGCCAAGCAGTAGAAATTAGCAGGGATGAGGAAAGAAACAGGACAAACACTGAAGAGCTGGCCATGCTCAGTGGGAATAAGACCATCCTCAGGGAAATCTCATGCCTTTCCTAAGGCCAAGAAGCCCAAAATGAATCCAAGAGTCTTGATTATCACAATACTGATGATTGCAGCAAGCAAGCTGGAAAGAAAGGTGAACTGCCCACCTCTTCATAACAGTACACAGCCAGGATGACAACACAGTCAGTTCCTGCAACATTAAGCACAAATCTAATACTTCTGAACCTTGAAATGACCACAGTGATGAATACTACAGGACAATGCCCCACCACACCTTTTCAGTTTGTTTTAAATAATTCTGTACCAAGAGCTACATTTCTCAGCATTCTTAGTTTTGCAGTGCTTGACTTCTCAAACTTAATATTCTGTTTCAACACAGTTTCTGGTCAAATACATCTCCTAGCCACTTTCATCTCCAAAGAGAAATCACTGCACCTAAGGATAGACTCACTCTCCTAAAGTACAAAGACATGAACTAAGCAAGCATCCCCTTCAGGGTACTTAAGGAAAGGTTAAGTTCCACACCATGATGTAACTTTGGCACAACTGACTCCCAATGAATGTCCTTATTGGGGTTATGCCCCAAGCACATATGGATACCTATGGATTTATACTCTCTGGATCAAGCTCAAAACATTCAGTTGGTTGAAAGACCATCTACTGATGCTGCAGACTGTGTACCTCTACCATGTAATGCCTAAATTCTGCTGAAGTCCCCAACAGCAAAATGCTCAGCTGGCCTCAATCTTCTATTTAGACAAAAAAAGAAGAGGAAAATGGGGAGTCCTAAGTGCAGGTTCACTCTAGGCTACATGTGCTCAGACACACTCAGTTCCACTGTAATCAGAAGATTAAAAAGATCTTCCACTCCTATTCATCTCCTAGTGAGTGATTCAGATGGTGTCACCCCACCACCTTTCCATGGATTTTAAAAATTGAATTCTAAAGACATCTCACTGCTGCATGACATCAGATTTCATGCACAGTAACCAGAATGCCATCTTATTCACTACCCCACTCCCCCTTTCTCTCACCTGTTACCTACCTCTTACAGGGAAAGGTTATACCTTTCCCTTACTATTTCAAAAGCAAGCAGGAGTCCCCAACCCAAAATTTAGAAATTGGAGAGAGAAAAGTTTACATGTAAGGGAAAAGCAGGGCTACCATTTCTGCCCTTGATAACCTCTGGCATTTTCTACTTAATTCTCTTCAAAAGAAATTTTTTAAATAGGATTAGCCCCTACTACTAAAAAATTTGGCTCTGCAAAGACCATTTCTCACCTGTCCTTGAGGACAGCAGTGGATGTAGGTCATAACAAGAGGGTCACCAGCAAGTTAGCTTCATGGAGTGACTGGCATGTGCTAGGGTTACCTGTTCTGACAGGAGATAACTCCCCCTCTGCTCTGCTCTCCTGAGACCCCACCTGGAATACTGCATCCACTTCTGGAGCCCTTATTACAAGAGGGATATGGGGGTGCTGGAGCCAGTCCAGAGAAGGGCCAGGAGAATGATCAGAGGCCTGGAGCACAGACTGAGAGAGTTGGGGTTGTTCAGTCTGCAGCGGAGAAGGCTCCAAGGAGACCTTCTTGTGGCCTTCCAGTATCTGAAGGGGGCTACAAGAAAGCTGGGGAGGGACTTTTTAGGAGGTCAGACACTGATAGAACCAGGGGAAATGGGTGTAAGCTAGAGGAGGGCAGATTTAGGTTGGCTATTAGGAGGAAGTTCTTCACTCTGAGGGTGGTTAGACAGTGGAACAGGTTGCCCAGAGAGGCTGTGGAAGCCTCATCCCTGGAAGCTTTGAAGACAAGGCTGGATGGGGCCCTGGGCAACCTGATCTAGTGGCTGGTGTCCCTGGCAGGCAGGGGGGTTGGAACTAGATGATCTTTAAGGTCCCTTCCAACTTGATTCTATGATCACTGCTAAGTGGCAGCAGCTACAAACCCGAAGGTTATAAAGGCTTGCTAAATTCATTAATAAGGCAGTTGGTAGTTATCTGATTTCACAGCAACACCTGCATATTTATCTTCTCATTACCAATTGCATGCTGGAATTTTTTTCAAGCACATTTCAAAAATCTGCCAACTTCAAGTGTAGGGGGGGGGAAAAAAAAAACCAATAAACTTTGTAGTTAATTCTTCCTTTAACAAAGTACAGCTGTTGAGAATAATTGTTCAAGATCTTAGCCTGTAATGTCAACTGCAGCAGAACAAAGAGTATTTAATTAGCAAATCTATCCAGTAATTCAACACCTATTATAGAAAATGCCTTGGTGATTTTATTCAGGATAATTTGCTAAGAGGGTTATTACTGACATTCAGCTGAAATCTCCCAATTCCTACGCAAGTCGAGTCATAATAGCAGTAATGATCCCCCCAATCAGGAGATACTGTGTCACACAAGGTTCTTTTGCAATGCAGCAGCCCATTTCCTGACTTCTTAATTCCTGGGCTCAGCTCAGTGAGAGCCCTTCATGCCAATATTGCAGTCAGCAATACATCCTTAATGGGACTCCATTAAAATACCTAGAATAAAAATGACTTTCTTTTTGGGGGGGGGGGGTGGTTATAAAGAATGACAGCACTGCTATCATATCAATCATTAGCAGTTGCTCAGAAGTGCACAGCAAAGGAAGGGAGGTTTCTAGTGAGGCTGGGAAGACAGAAGGAAGAGAATAGGAAAATTGTTACTTAGTAGTTTCCTTTTACAAACAATATTGTGCTGCTCGGGAGAGCTGCATTGTCTCCTAGTGCAGGCAATCCAAGTAGGAAGAACTAATTGCCTAGTAATCCATCTGTATCCATGCCTCCTCCCTCCCAGCAAACACACACTTCTAAAAACCTGTGAACTTCTCAGCACAGTCAACATCTGTGAAATGCTACTTTTAACTTTTTTCCTTGTAAAAGCAAGCCATGGCCTGGAAGTCACCATAAACTGAAAAGACTGTAATTGCAGACAAGCAATCAAACTGCAAAAATCCCCTGTCCTCATTCTACTCTAGCTCACTAATTGCTTAATTAAAGGAGGAGATGATTTAAGAAAGGGATTGATTAAAAATAAATGACTATACAAAGAAGAGTTTTACTAGTCTCCATGACATCAATTCATTTTAAAGACTCCTTCTTTAAAAGCCACTGGTGGCTACCTTCATGAGGAGAGGATGCCTATCTGAAAACAAACTAAGACACATTGGACTAGATGATCTTTCAAGGTCCCTTCCAACTCCTAACATTCTGTGATTCTGTGTGATTCTGTTAGAAAATGATGGGATAGGGCACAAAACTAACATACTGATGCAAAGAACTCTGAATTTTCCACAGATTCCTAGGTCTGCAGCTGTGAAGGAGCAGAAAGGGAAACTTAAGAGCAGGCAGAAAAGACTGACCAGAAAGATGCCAAAAATATTGCACCAAAGCTGCATTTTTAAAAGACATAAATTAAATCACTAATCACTTAGGCATTCACTTTGCACAAGGAGAAAAACTAACACTCTTGGCAAAAAGTGTCATTTTGAAGAGCACCTGTACTTATCTGGTGTAGACCTGCTATTTTTTTTCCCCCCCTCAGCTGTTTACTTGTGCAATTACACAGTAAGAAAATAAGTCATCAACTTTGGTAATTCCTACTCCTCCTCATGACACAGAGGAACAAATGGGCAGGAAGAACTGTGTTGACTATTTGCTGTCTTCAGACAATGTTACATTTCCCCAAAATTCACCCTCTGAGGAAATGTTAACAGCACCAGAAATACACCCCACAATGTCAACATTTTCCCCTTCTGGTTTTTGGTTGGTTTTTCTTTTTTTTCTTTAGAAACAGTGGAATTAAGTGTCCATACTCCACCCAAGGAAGTTGATACTGTGTCTAAAATCAGAATTAGATGGTGCTCCAAAACCAAAGGGAAAATGGTTCCAAAGGCTGAAGCAATGTACACACAAGACCCAATGATACATGTTTACATCATAGCTAAAGGTAGGTTATTTTGCTTCACAAAAAAAACAGAAAACAGACAAAAAACCCCCAGCAATAGAAATGTTAGCACAACAAAAATCATGTGTACCTTTGTCACATTTTGACAAGGAATGCAAAGATGACAGTAAACCACTGGAAATGCTGATGGGAATCAAATTACAACTTGAAGGCAAACATTCCCTTGGCAGCAGAAACAATTAGATTTAAGAAATTCTACAGTATCTCTGCTTCAAGCAGTTGAGGTTTCAACTGAAGAGAAAAGGATAAACCAGAATCAATTCCTTACTAAGTTGCACAACTGTTGGTTATTATGCACAATATATTATATAGGCTACAGTAAAGCAAATTTTGCCTATTTAGGAAAGGATTATTTTGGTATTAGGATGAAATGTAAAAACCAAGAAACAACACACACACAAAAAAACCCCCCCAACCACCTAACCAAAACAAAAGAAACCCAACAGCCAAAACCTTCTGTGTTGGGAATTCATTTAAAAGCTTGGAATTGGAGAAACTGTGTGCTCAACAACTAAGTTGACCACTTGAGTGCAGAGAAGGTAACTGGCCCTGTTCTGGCCTCATTTTGTGTTCCCAGAAGCAATAAGAATACAATGTGCAGGTAGAGAACTAGGGGTGAAAGATGTTCATACAGCATGGGCATCTCCTAACCCTCCAGGCAGTAATGCTCCTTCCAGAAACAAAACACCAGAACCAGTGGCAGTTCCTAGAGAAGCATCAGGGCTCACAGCCCACCCACAGAATTATTTTCTTTCTGACCAACTTATTCAACACTGAAACCCTAAAATGAATTGAAGGAGCAGGGAAATCTTTTCCATTTCACTCCATGAAAAAAAAAAAACCCACAAGATCTGCAACACCTAAAACCCCTTGAAGAGCACAGCACTCAAACCAATTTCAGCTCATTAACTCTTATGAATATTTTTTCTTTAAATCCATTAAATAAATCTATGCTTGATGAACATTTTGTACTTAACTACAAGATGCAAAGGCAGCTCTGCTTAATAAGAAAACCTTTTGTGCATTTCAAGTACACTGCAACCACATCAAAAGCTAAGCATATCACAAACCACAAATAAGAACACTTCTATTCTAATAAGTGAGAATATGACAAGCATCATTTACTATTTCCTCATAAACCCAAAACATATGTTAAGTTATTCAATATTTAAATGCACACTGACAAGTATATCCTCCTCAGAGAAAACAGCAGCATTTGTTTCAGAGAAGTGAACAAACATTTAGACAGGGAAGCTTTATCTTGCTTTGTTTCCCAACTTGAACTGTTCTAATAAATTCAGCAATAAAGAATTAGTCTTTCACTAGAAAAAATAAGGTAGAGGAGGGGAGATTTAGGTTGGCTATTAGGAGGAAGTTCTTCACTATGAGGGTGGTTAGACAGAGGAACAGGTTGCCCAGAGAGGCTGTGGAAGCCTCATCCCTGGAAGCTTTTAAGACAAGGCTGGATGGGGCCCTGGGCAACCTGATCTAGTGGCTGGTGTCCCTGGCAGGCAGAGGGGTTGGAACTAGATGATCTTTAAGGTCCCTTCCAACTCTGGTGATTCTATGATTCTATGTGTGTGAATTAAACCTCTCACTCTGGGGGTTTTTTTGTTTGTGGGGTGTTTTTCTGCTGCAGGGTTTTTTGGGTTTGCTTTTTCTTGGAGCAGAAAGCAGGACTTACAACTCCATAAGGCCCTCCTCCCTTACCTTCCAACTGTTAAAGAAAATTTCATTACAACAAGAAAGGTGTGTTGTAAGCAAGGCCCTTTAAGGCAACAACAGAGTATGCTGTTGGCAGGAATTTCTCCTTGTAAGGTTCTCCTGGTCAGCATCTTTTCAGTACTAACACAACTTGTCTGCTTGGAGAAAAGGGAAGGGCTCAGGGAAGACCAGCAAGTGTTAAAGAGAAAAAAAAAAGGTGCAGAAAACACTACCTGAGGAGGATTCTTAAAAGAAAATAGACTTCCACTGAAAAACACAGCCTTTTTCTTGAAGAACCATAGGCATTTTGCAATAGGCATACTGACCAAAGCAAGGTAACCTCTGTCTAGAGACAGGTATACTCACTGAAAATGGTCCTGAGATTTTAGAGGAGGTGAGAGAACATGCTAGTCTTGGTAATGAACAGATTGTGTGTGAACACTGTGTCCATCAGGAAAAGAAAAAAATCTTTGTAAGTGGTTTCAACTGCTTTAAAACTAGGCTGTTCTTTTCTTCATGACTAAGTGGTTGTCTATCAAAGCTACATCTACTCAAATTCAGGAGAGTATTTAGCCTCTAATTACCCTCCAAAGAAAGTTCTCTTACCCAGTTTCTTAAACATCATGCAAAATTTTCATAAAGCATATAATTTTGTTTCATTAAATTAGATATGTTTAGACAATATGACAGTTGTTTTTAAAAGGTTAAACATACTCATTCATCCTCCATGGTTGCACTACTGATGGCAGCAGCAGCAGCAGCAGGGGTTTGGTTTTGATTTTCACACAGCTCCCTTTGAGGACCAATAATTGCTAGGAGGAGACAGGATCCACATGACTATGGAGGGCAAAATGATCTGTGCCAACAGGCTGCCCAGCCTGGTACAGAGAGCTTTAAAGCAGGGTTTGCAGGGGCAGGAGTGCATGTCCATGAGGAAACTGCAAACCATGAATGGAAGCCAAGGTTGGGGCATGATGTGATCAGGAATGACCTTGTAATCAACAAGCTGGGGCCAAAAGAGGCCCTCTTCAAGCATATCCATGTAAATAAGGGAGTGCCTACAGGACAGTGTTATGGAGAAAGCTGTCACACTTTTCCAGGGACTTTTCCAGCAGCACTGGGTGCCTTTCTAAGTGGCCTATACACTAATGCACATGGCATGGGGAACAAAGAGAAGGAATCAGAAATCTGCACACAGCTACAGGGCTATGACTTCATTTGGGATCATGGAAACATGGTGGAAAACACTAATCATGGGAGGTTCTCAAGGACTGGAATAAAGGAAATGCCAAAGCTGTCCTCAAGATAGGAAAGGACAAGAAGATTCCAGGGAACTAGAGGCTGTTTTCCAGACATAAAGCACAAGAAGGTGTTTGGGAGTGTTCAGTGAGGATTTGCAAAGGGGAAATCATGCTTCTCCAAGCTGCTAGCTTTCTCTGAAGAGATGAATGGCTTGATGGACTGGGGGAGAGCAGTGGCTGTTGCCTAGCTTGACTTCAGTAATGCTTTCAACTCTTGTCTCCTATAGCATCCTCAAAGACAAACTGATTAAGTGTGGGCTAGGTAAGAGGCCAGGGAGATGGACTGAAACCCAGCTGCACTGAAACCTGACTGCTCTGCTGGGCTCCACGTGTTGTGGTCAGCAGCACAAAGGCAAGGTGGAGGCAAAGCCCCAGTGGCATTCGCCAAGGGTCGATACTGGGCCCAATCCTGATTAGAGTCTGTGTGCACGACCTAGGTGCTGGTGCAGAGGGGACTCTCTGCAAGTCTGCAGACCCTAGGAAACCAGGAGGAGTGAGTGATGCCAGATGGGTGTGCTGCTGTTGAGAGGGACCCTGGCAGGCTGGAGATACCTCATGGCCTCCAGGAATCTGATCAAGTTCAAGAGAATAAGTCCTGCCTCAGGACTGGAATAACCTCAGGCACCCAGTAGATGCTGGTGACCAACTGGGTGGAAAGCAGCTTTGCAGAGAAAGACCTAATCCTCCTGGTAGACATGAAGATGACCATGAGCTAGCAACATACCCTTGTGGCAAAGACAGCCACAGGCATCCTGGGCTGCATGAGGCAGAGCATTACTAGCAGGTTCAAGGGAGGTAGTTGTTCCCCCTTTTGCAGCCCTGGTGAGATATGTGGGGTGTTGTGTTCAGCTGAGCTCCCTGGTTTGAGAAAGATGTGCACATAGTGGAGCAAGTGCAGCACAGGACCACAAAGATAATTACAGGGCCTGGAACATGTGAGGATCTGAGACTGCTCAGTCTGGAGAAGAGAATGCTGAAGGAGGGTCTTGCCACTGTCTATATACATCCAATGGGTGAGAGCAAAGATGACAGTGGCAGACACTCCTCATTGGTGACCAGTGAAAAGACAAGAAGCAATGGGCATAAATTGAATAGCAATAAAAAAAAAATCCCTTGGAATATAAAGTCTTGCACTGCTTAAATACAAAGAAAAGCTTATTTACTGTAAGGATTACAGCCTACCCAGACAGGCTGTGGAGCCTCCATGCTTAGAGATGTTCAAATCCCAACTAGACACAGTCCAGATCAACCAACCTGCTCTAGTTGAACAGGGAGAGTTGAACTAAACAACATCAGGAGGTGCCTTCCAACCTCAGCTATTTTACAAGTCTGTGCTCCTCAAAGATCTATCCTTACACATTCTTTACAGTTGAGAGCAAATAGCTTGTGTTCTACAGGTACCATTTTAAGAATCTGGTCATGTAAGAACATGCTTATCCCCCAACTAAAAGAAGTTGGCACATGCAGTTTTGAGTTTCACAGAGCCAAGTCTGACAGAAGACATGGTCTCCTGATGGACAGACACCCTGAGTGACTCAGTACCATCTTTTAGTTAGGTTGTCTCCCTGTTGTGAAGAAAAGGATCATTCTGAAAGCCTTCAAAATAATCTGCTCCACATCTCATATATTGTTAACTCCTCTGATTAAGAAAAAAAGAAGTCCTTAATTCTCTACATATGACTGAGGGAAAAAATGAAGCTGGAAGTCCTCAGAATGTTAAAAAAAAAAAACCCAAAAAACCAACCTAAGCATTTACAAAGCATGTCAGAAAAAAACCCCACTGGCTTCACAGATGATTAGAAGATGCATGGCTACTTTCTGCCATACACTTAGATCTCAATGTAGAAAAAAGAGTATTTTTTTAAAAGCTCCTTTAAGGTTTTTAGCTATTTTTAACTATGAAAGAAAATGACTAGTTAACAATCCTAAATTGCCTGTTAAATAGGGCTTGCAATTCTAAGTCAGGAATAGGAACTGCAGGGTGGCTTGGGGCAATCTCACTTTCCAGACTTTTCCCATAAGGATATAACAGGAAAAACAAGCCCATGTCAATGGAAAACTACTGCCTATCCACAGACACCCACAACAACATACATATCTGTCAAGGGTCTAGGCTGGGCTAACCACCAACTCAATAACAGACTTTCCCTGTTACCCTCTCTTCCCTCCCCCTCAAGGGAAGGGAAAGGGGATAAAGAGAGACAGAGAGACTTGTGGACTGAAAAAGAAAACTAAAACTACTTTAATAATAAACTAATGATAAATGAAATATATACAAATATGTACATATTTGCAGAAGAAGGCTTCAGCAGCAGATGGGAGGCTGGATTCTGGTACTGGATGCAGGATCTTATGGATCAGGATAGAGGGCAGAACAGACAGAACTCTCCTCAGATGCCAACCACTGAAGTGCAGGAGAAGAAGAGAGGAAAAAAGCTCCAAAGCAAAAGCCAGAGCCAAAAGCTAAAGCTAAAAACCTACAGTTTATATATTGAATATGATGTATATGGAATGGAATATTTAGTTGGTCAGTTTGGGGTCACCTGCCCTGTCTGCTCCTCCCTGAAGGTGCAGCCTTTACCCTGCACCTACCAATGTGAGACACAAGATTCAGCAGTGACCTTGCTTTGCATCCCAATCCCTGGTAGCAAATCTAAACATTAGGCCTTGTCACTGCTAGTAGCAGGCAGTGTCTGCAAAAACATGTTGCTAGTTCCAGAAAGTGCAGTTTCTCAGAGGAGTTTTAACTGAAAAGTAAAAATCACTGAACAGAATTAGTTCTGTTCTAACCCCAACCTGGAGAATATTACTATAGATACTTAAAAAGGCTAAGGACAGAACCACATTTGATGTCATGAAGCTCCTGCAGAGACAGAAAGATGTTCCATGACACAACTTTGAGAGTACTCTAGTTGAGAGAAGCTGAGCATTGAGCAAAAAAGTGAATTCCTGAAAGGGATCAACTCATTATCAGCCCTCAAGATTTCAGCAGTTCCTGGTTAATTGCTCAATTACCTGAAGTTCTGAATATCATTTGTAGCTCACCTCATAATCACAGAATGTCAGGGGTTGGAAAGGACCTCAAAAGATCATCTAGTCCAACCCCCCTACCACAGCAGGATTCTTCCCTGACTGGGAATGGAACCTGGGCCCTGGAGCTGAGAGTGCAGAATCCTAATCAGTAGACCAGCACTTCTTCACATAGCTAGGCAACTTCAGTGTCTCCCCACTGCTTACTCAAGCAATTCTGCAGTATTTTAATCAAACACACCACTGCAATATAACTTCTTTACTATGACACAGATCAGCTCCCTCAGAAAAGCAAAACTAAGAATGGATATCTCTGAAGCTCATTTACCAGAGGCTTCCACAGTATTCTGCCATAACTCAGTCCAAAACTATCAGTTTGGAATCTTCCAAACCTGAGAATCTCCTAATTCTGTGTCTTGTGCATTGCAGGGCTGTCAAAATGAAATCACTGCAGTTAATAACTTTATAAAAGGAAAATCTCACTGCCATATTAATGACTGTTTCTTACCCTTGCACAGATGCATTGTAGAAAGTATGTTTTGCTTTCTCTTGCATGAAGAGGCAGCCACAGATGACTTGCCTCACAGAACAACTTTGTTTTCTTCCTTACTACAGCTTTGACACTTGGGCTGTTTTCAAAACCAGACAAAAGTGAGAGGCTTAGCAAAGCATTTCATTTCATTTTTCAGGACTATAAAGTGATGGAAAGAAGTGACAGTTTCAGAAGTTCCTTTTATGCATTAGTGTGTTGTTAAGCACTCCATGTGCAGCCCACCCCTTTCAGCATTTGGAGTCTCAAACTGAAGAGCAGTATGGCTTCATTACTAATGAAGTTTAAGTTGTCATTGTACAATACCACAGGACACAGATTTGTTTGTTAATTGGAAAGACTATGGAACTATGAAGAGTAGGAAATCAAATAGATGTATTTAACCTTTCAACATGACCCTCTAGGAATCCAATCCAAAGATTAAAGGAACAGAGTTTTGCCACTCATTCAATCCACATCATTCACCTAAAATGATATTGCTCAACAGGAATACATTTCTATTCTAATGATGGAAAAACCTTAATTACAAATGCAACTAAAGCATGCTACCTCCATAAATCCATTACTGCAAGAGAGGCATGCTGATTATTTTTTAAATCCTTAATTTGTCAGTTAGCCCTACTGTTATCTCATTTGGAAAGAACTCAAAACACATTTGCACAAAACTAGATTTCTAAAACATTAACAGTGTTTATAAATCTCTCACTTATTTCCCTACAATTTGACAGGGCTGATTTTCATGCTACAGACTTTTAACTCAATCAATCTTTGACTTTGGAAAATTTTCATTTAAATTCTTCATCCCACCAATTCTGTTACAAGAAAGAACATCACAACCTAGAGGTTTTGTTTCAGCTAAAAAACACAGCTAACAAGCTTTCCTGCTTCTTATTTGAATCATGAATGAAAAAAATTCAGCTTTCACTCATATGCCAAGGAAGTCTCCTTTCAAAGATCATTCTTGCTCTTACTTTTCAGTTTAAATAGAAGGCACCAGCACTAATTTACATGATTGTCACACCAGTCATTCAATATCCTCATTAGAATTTTATCTGAAACAAGACCTGCAGGGCCCTGAGAGAAGTTTTAGTGCCAAAATAATAATCCCAACCACAAGCACTGGTGGACAGTGGCTTGATTTCACCCACTGCTATTACAGATACAAAGTTGCTAAGCTTCTTTTTAATGCCTTTAGATTACTAGAGGTGCCTGAAATCAACCAACCAACCAACCCAGGCTCAGAGCAGAGGGGAAGACAGGAATATGTTCTAAGAACAGAAATCCCTGGAGGAATTTTCTGGTATTGAAAGACCTGCTTTGAACTTAAAAAGATCTGAACAGAATCACAGACTGGATGAGGTCTGAAAGGAAGTCACCTGGTCAAGCAGGATCACCTAGAGCTGATTGCCCAGGACAGTGTCTAGACATCTTTTGAGTGTAGATAATAGAGGGAGACTCTGGAACCTCTCTGGGCATAAGAATACCCATAAGAATTTATAGGAAAATATCTTACTATTCAAAGTCAAGAACCAACCACAATCTGCCTAAGATCAATCAAAATGATACCCTAGAATATCAGAATATTCTCTGGAATGGACTTCATTACACCTTTCTCAAGCTTATGATCTTATGATATTGGCAGGTACAATTCAAAAATAAATATAATAAACTTCTTTTTTAAAGTAAAAACAAAAGGTTGAAGTGACCCTTGAGAGTTCCTCTACTGGCCCAGTGTTGGGTTACAGCTGGGCTGACCACTAACCCAGTGACACCCATCAGCATCTTGAGATCAACTACATCCCTCTTACAGATCAGATGTCTCATTCACCTGAGCTACTAGGATTTTTCTGTTTCAGTTCTCCCTTTTCATAAGCAGTTGCTCTGCTACAATCCATCACATAAAAAACCTGCCACAAAGCTGAAATATGGCAAATTCAAAGTATCTGAATATTTATTTTGATTAAAGTATAGAAGATGATCCTGATTTGGTTAAAGTACAGAAGATTATCCAGTAGAAGAGAAAGGTAATTAACATCTAATTTCCAAGCTTTTTCAAATGAGCCTCATCCTAACCACACTGTAAGAGTTCTACACAAAAGTTTCTCATTTTCATTCAAAAAGGCACACCTGGCAGACCAACAGTGACAGTATGAAAGAGAAAACAGAAGACAAAGAAGCATTCAGATCAAGCAAAAAACCATGTTCCCTCCTCTCTTCCACATGTGCTTGTAGCCTTAGCATCAACTAAGTAACATCTGACTAAATGAGGCACACTCACCCTAACAGAGAAAGGTAATTTCACAGGTTAGATAAGAGGAGAAAAGAGATTTAAATTGCCTGGAAGTCAAGCAATAAAAACAACTGGCATACAGACTTCTAGAGTGACTTTTGAAAAGGCTTTGCTGACACTGCTGGTGGTTGAATTTGCAAGCTCTAAAACAAAATCATCCCAAAGGTAATCTTCTACAGTGGCAGAACAAGATCTCCTCTCTAACCTGGTCATTTCCAACAGGCCTGACCTCCACCAAGTTACAGGGGCAAGGCCCCAGCACTGCTGCAATACACATGCAAGTGGCATTTCTGCAGATGTTGCCTGCTTGTCACTGCTATTAAACATTTCCATATACTGCAAGCATCCTTTTCTCCTAAGGCTTTTCACTCTGCTGCAGAAGATACCATAAGCAACAGCAGGAAAAGAAAATGATCAGAGACTTCCATGGGATCCTTCAAGGATGTGGCAAGTTTTCCAAGCATCTTGGGAATAAAAGAAAATTATTCAGATATTACAAGGAAATACCAAAAGTTGTTACCAAGACAGAAATTCTATGCAATGAAAGACACTGGCTAGCAGTAAGTCTTCACAAACCAGGTAAACTAACATGGAGTACAAGTCAGTTTGAGGCTCATGTCAGAGCCAAGCCAACTTTCAAAGCAATGATCCAGAAGAAACATTTAAAACACCAAACTCTCTGTCTTTCAAAGGAGAAAACACCCAACAGCTAACAATATTTGAGACTAGTGTCTCCCTAGAGAAAAACTGAAGACAGCTATACTCAAGAAGCATAGATATCCCATGAATCCAAATCAGTGGTACCTAGTGAAGGCTTGGAAGGAGGAGGTTACAATGTTTTAAGATAAGCTGTCCCTTGCCCCCCACTGTCAAAACAACAGATATATCTTGGAGCAGAAGCAGCTTCAGAAAAATACTCCAATTGCTGCTCCTGCTGTGAAGACAGGAATTTATGATGGGCTACAGGAAGCACCCCACTGGCCTCAAGTCAAACACCAGGGGGGCTGCATCATAAAGGACATGCACTCTCTGAGGGACTGCCAAGCATACCAGAAACCAAGAACACCAAATTACAATCTTCATCTTGCTTTCAAAGCCCTGGATTTTCAGTCCTCAGCACAGATGTCCCCCCCCCCCCAGAAAGCATTAGGTGTCAAAGGCTTCATAGACTTGGCTCACTGATTGATTTCTAGTCCAACTGATCTGTAAGGCTAATTAAGACATGACCAAACTATGCCCACATCTTACTTAACATCAGTGTTCAAGCAAGTTTCACACAATCTGATTAAAATTGACTAAAAGTGTCTTACTTCAGCAATCACTTAGAATGAATTTTACATAAGCAGGATCAAGCACACATCAGGCCTCAGTGGAAATGAAAAGGGCTTCTAGTAATAGGATTTATAAATCCACCACATCAGGTTAATGGTTAAATGATTTACATGTAACTTTTCCCCCTCCTCCTCACCCTTTGACTCACACACACACAAATTCCTATATTTGGCACTTGAAACAATGAGTGCCCAGGCAAAAAAAAAAGATGTTCTTTTTCATTAGCTGAAAATTAAAAGCCATGAGTGATCTTTCATTAACTCTTTCACTGCAGAAAAAAGAAATCAATTAGATTTTGATAAAGACAGAATGCTTGAAGACCCTACTGACCCATTTCAAATGAACACAACGAGCTCTCTACACAGGCATAATGAAGCTCAAATGTTTTGAACCAATAAATATACAACTGATAAAAGCCAGATCCTTATTCCTTGTAAAACTGGCAGTAATGGAGTTCTTTATATGAGTACTTTCAGTTGCAGAGAAGACTGAAAGCCCTTGCTCTTTCTCAGCCAGCAATTCAATCCAATAGATCGTAGCAGTTACTAATGACACTGGAATATAGATGGCTTAAAGCCAACCCTCTGTCACTGCAAGTGCTGGAATGTCCTACACCATGTGGTAAACCAGGTGCTTTGTTTTGTTCTTTTGGCAGCTGAAGCCTTCATTTTCTGGAAATTGGAAAACAAAGTCATTCAGCTGAGGCTCTGCAGCAGCAGCCACTTGCATCTGCTCCATTCACTGGATACAGGCACAGAAGTAGCTCATCTGCAAGTCCTACCTGTCCCCCCACTGCTCCCAAAAGCTAATCCCAGGTCAGGTGGGGAAACTGAAAGTTCAAGTTAAATGCATGCCACCCTTATATTCAGCAAAATTAATTAAGAATTGTCAGATAACAAGGTCAACATTTCTCAATGATACAGTGCTTTGCATTTTCAGGTCACTGTACATACATTAATAAATGAATCCAACACCAGGATTAAGGTTAACAGTCAACACCATGTGCTTAAAAATAACTTATCACAAATAAAACTTATAACATCTCCCTGTTATCATCAGGCACAACTACATTATCACCACCTCACTTTCTTCTCATGGCATTAGAAGGCCAGCCAGTCAGCAAATCATCATCCCCCTCCTCCCTTCTCCTCCCTTACAACCCAGGTTACGAACAGTCTACCTACTCAGCTAGTGGTACCAAAATTTTGTAGGGTTTATAGACATCAGTCTGCATCTCTTGGGAAATTAACTGCCGTTTATTTTGGTTCCAAACAAGGGCTACATGGGATGAAAGTGCTTCAGAAGGAAGCTGCTTGTTTTCCAGCCCTGGCCCGGTGGCACAACAATAGCAGCAGTGGAGCCCGTCCCCAATCCTCCCTCTCCCTTAGTCCTCAACTCTGGCCACCAGGGTATCAGGTTCACATTCTTTCCCCACAAACACTTGTCTGGTGTCACACAAAAGAGTGACCAACAAACCTGATACAGGGCCATTAAATTCAGACAGCATGGCACCACACAATGACCTTTAGAAGAACGGTATTAACAGGTGGCTGGTGTCTAATACAAATAATTATATTACACTTAATCAGCATGGACCAAAGTGGAAACACATTGTCTTGTCATCAGCAATTGAATAAACCAAAGCCATATCACCAGAATACCCTTTTAACACTCCTCTTTTACCTCCCTGACTACAGAGAACACCTCCTGTCATGGAGCATGGCTGATGAGCTCCCAATCCTGTCACAAGGCATTTGGTTTGAAAATTTCACCAAGGTATCTGACACTTCTATCTCCAGGCAAAAACAGCCCTGCCACCCTTTGGAGAACACAAAGGAATCCTCCCCAATTAAGTTCAAGCATTGCTTATTAATCTACCCTGACTTTCCTCCTGGAAGCAGTCCACTGAAAATACATCCTTACTTCAATAAAAAAAGGAAGAAGCTGGTCACATAGGTGCTCCTTAGCAAAGTTCTTCAAAACCTGGAAGAGAATCTAAGCTACAAGTGATCAAATTAATTGCTCTGATCACTAATTCTCTTTTTCCAACATCAATCATCTCAAATTAGCAACAGTTTTCATCAACCTTTAACCCTGAGACGAGTCCCTGTTTTGACAGGACAGACAGCTGTGGCAAACAGCTGCAACTTTTTTGGACAGGTAGTGATTTCTGCCCACGTCCACAGCCACCCTCCAACTCGTTGGGGAGCAGAAGGGGACCTACAGCATGCACCCCCCAGCCCTTGCTAGGCTTGCACACCCCAGAGCGCATGCCACCCGCAAGTCAGTCTCCGCCACGCAAGGCCAAGCGGCAGATCGGTTTCCTGTCAGCTGCAACAGGACTGACACTTAAGCTGCTTAAAGGCTTCTCATTCTTTGCTTTAGAAAGGGGAGAGCAGGTTCAAGGACACTCCAGCCTGTCTAGAGTATAGTAGGGAGAAAGCTAGGAAATCACACCTCAAAACAACAGAGTAAGTGGTAACACACAGCTCAAACGTCCACACACGGATGGATGATGGAAGTACTTGGAGAAACACCAAAAAACCTGCCTAAAAAAAGACACTGCTTAATCTTTCAAGCAGTGGTGTAAGTCATCTCAGCCTTCTGCTCCTACAGCAACAAGCCATGAGAAGGATGTTCATTGTTCATTAAGCAGCCAGCACTGAACACCTTGTTTGGACTGGAAGAGCAGTGCATGGAAAGAATAAAAGGAGCGTTGGCACAAGATGCACTGCTGGGTATGGCTCAGCAAGTGCAAATCACCATGCATGGTCAGAGCATCCTGACAGACTGAGAACATCTCTCTCTCTTCCTCCCTCCCAGGGAAAAAGCAAGTCCTTGCTCTTGGAGGACCTCCATTTGGTTTAGCCAGAAAAAAACCCCAGTCTGGCCAGCAACTCCCACTTTCATACTCTTGAAAGAATAGCCAGTTTGAATCAGTCAGGTGGATGCTACTAGCTGACACCTGCAACACTCCAGAGTTTATCAGCAGCAGCCCATCCTCCTCTCCTGCCCTCTGGCATCCCCTCCTCATCTACCTTGCACCCTGAACAACTTACTTTCATTAAAACAAGTGTGAGAGTTTAATTTTACACAATAGAGTTGGGAACCTAATTCCAGGCTCCCACCTTGATCTATAAATCAACATTGTATTCAACTAAAGAGGCCAAAAACTAAAAGCAGTGCTGATGACAAATTTAGGAAGTGACTAGAAACAAAATGCAGATGCTTTGGCAGTGAGATATCTAACTCTTCAGGGAAGAGAGAAGGGAAGGAAGAAGAGAGCTATTAAACCAAGAATTTGTAAGGAAGACAAGTCAGCAAGAAACAAAATCCACTTGTACAATATGCCCCCCTACTGTCCTTATACATGTAGAAGTACATCAGACCTGTTCCAAAAGGCTTTTCTCCACCAGAAAAAAAAACCCACCCCTATGGAGTCAGTAGCATTTTTTTCTACCCATTTGGGAGATATGTGAAGAAGTTTTGGGTCCTCTGTATCTACTACATAAGTTTTTTTCTGTGTCTTCAGCTCTTCATTTATTCCTTTATCTAATAATTCTTTTTCTAATATCCTAAACACTGGAAACAGCAGCAAAACCAAGAGCTACACAAAAAAACCCCAGTGTCAAATGAAAAGCAATCTAGGACATCATATACTGCAGCAATATGGCTAAATTACACAGTAACAGTCTATGAGTCAAAGCATCATCTCAAGAGTTAATCCTTGACTAAAACATGTTAGGGTAAAAGAAAATGAGGGAAGTGGAAGGAGGGAAAAGAAATATAATCTGTTTTATCTAGCAAAATCAGTTCTAAACTGTGTCACACTAGGAACTGATAATGTAAATGGCAAGAGAGTCCAACACATCTCTGCAAATTAAAACTGCACATGTCCAAAAGTTCTTTTACATTAAGAAATACACAATCACACCTTGTACTAATATCTACATAAGACACAAATTAACCCCAGAGCCTGCTTATCAGTTGTGTGCTAGAAAGGAATCAACATCTCAACATTCTTCTGTGCAAGGAATATAATGGTCAAATGCTCATAAGAAGCACTTTTAAGCAATCACTCAGAATTGCCATAATAAATAATATTGCATGAAGAAAGGACATTTGATTCACATAAGTTAGTAGATTAGCAATAGGTATACTTACCACATCCCTCAGAAGACCCTAAGCTTTGCAGGGATATGAATCCTACCTTGAACTACAAACAAGAACAAATACCTTCTTCAACTCCTCTACTTTCTCAGTATCAACAGTCTTAAAAAAGAAGATTGTAATAAACTCCTTAAGACTCTCCTTTGGGGTTTGGACACTGGTATAATGCTCTGCTGCTCATCAGGAAACTCTGGCCAACCACCACATCCAGTCCTTTGTCATGGCACCCTCTCCTTGCAGTTCACTCTTCCTCACAAGGGTTTATGTGCTACCCAGAAAACCTTGGACCATCCCAACAGCAAAACCTCTCCAGTCTCCAGTGTATATACCTTGGAAACATATTTTCTAGTTCTTACATGAAAGGTTATCTAAACAGCCTGCAGCCCAGTGTATCTTCTGCTTATTTAGCTAACCTGCAGTAAGCATTAAAACAGTTAAAATCTACAGGGAATCCCTAAATGTTCAGATATTTCTGTTTACCTTATTGGGATTTTTTCTGTTTAGAAAATGCATTTAATCCCTTCAAAAATTCATCACATGAGGTGCTATTCAGAAACCAGGATATATAAAAGCACACCAAATTTCTTAAGCTGCAAAATTAATTATAGGAGAGGTAATCTGATCTCTCCTAAGAGTGAGCATGGTCTGAAGAAAGGCAAACTGATGACCAGTTAAAACTATACAATAAACAGTAAACATTTCAAGATTGAACTGAGACAAGTAAAGCATCACCTTTTCCTAGCATAAAACTAAATTTCTTTAGCCAAAGATACCAGATCATGCACCCCTCAGAAGGAACTACAGGAACAAAGAATCCCTTGAGCATTAAACAAGGTAAATGTTGAAAGGTCCAATCTAAGAGATTATTGAGTAACAATTGTTGCAAATCAATATTTTTATGTTTTGCCAGATGTGTAATACACTGCTGCTCTCTGGCTGACCACAAATGACTTCTTAGAACTATGGAGAATTACCTTTATCAAAGATATGCAATTGATTCAGATTCTAGCCAATTCACCTGTCACATAAATGATAAGATTTCAGTGTGGCAGAAGACTGCAGTAATTCCTCATTGACCTTCCTGTATAGCACAGGGGCTATAAAATTTTACTAAACAGTCTCTACTTCATGTCTGGAAGGTTGAGTGACAGCACAATTTTTAGAAGCAAGGCATAGGATTTGGATTTAACACAAATAAATCCACCACCACCTCTAAGCAAGTCCTTTGCAAAGGAGTTAAAGAAGTGAAACATGAGTCATTATGCTGCCAACTGCAGCAACTCTGAATCTGCACCAACAAACACAAGAAACTCATCTGTCCCTGCCAGGCAGGGGGGTTGGAACTGGATGATTTTTGAGGTCCCTTCCAACTCTGACAATCCTATGATCTCTAAGAGATGAGGAAAGAGGAGGAAAACATGAATTACAGATGCCAAGATGACCCACACATATTTGGAACATCAGACTTCTACAGAGTTTTGATTCTTGGCTCCTCTGACTGTTGATGGTCTCTGCCACAGCAAGAAACCCAAATGCCACAATTGCTTTAAGACTTCATGGAGCAAAACTGAAGCAGCCTGCAGTCTACTGCAAGGCAAAAAGGTCTACTAACAAATCCAGGACTGAATCATCAAGCCCAGCCCTCCAAAAACAGGCATCACATAATCCTACTCATAAGGATATCTGACTCCCTTTTAAATAAGGTGAAGCTGGAGTTTTTCTTGTTTGGTTTTGGCTTTGTAGGGGTGTTTTTGTTTGCTTAACTTCACTAACCAGGACAGACAATTTGAGATAGATATTTGTTCCTCATTTCAGGGGCCCCTATTGCTGTTGCTTTAAAAATAATTTATGTTTCACAGTTAACTCCTTGGTAAAAAAAGTACTTTGTTGGCTCTGAGTATTGCACAGTGGCCATGGGATTACTTCCTTGAGGTAGACAAAGTAGGCTGGATCATTATTCAAGCATATGGGTTAGTAGAGACATGAGACCAGCAGTTTTAGTAGATTCTAACATGGAAATCTCAAAATGAATCCACTGATAAGGAACCCTCTGCAATATCAAACAGACAAACTTGATAGATACCATTACAAGCATCATATCTACAGTGTCAGGATCTTACAAAGTATTCTTACTTTCTCTTCCTTACTGAAAAGCATAAAATAGCTGAAAAGGGCACTTAGGCTCCTCTATATCTATACAGGTTGCAGATAAATTAAGCTGCAATGTCCTGTACTTCCACATGTAAAACTCCTCACCTCAGGAGTAATGCTGACAAGAAAGTCACAAGGATGGGGGTTTTTTTCCTGCTGATACAACTCAAAAAGGGCAAAATTAACTATAGCTACAAAGAATCATCCACTGTAAAATTCCACAGATGCTTCTACTAAAACGATACAAAGTAGCCTACCAAGCAAAGTAGTTATCCACCCTTTTCACTTGAAACACAGTGAAATACACTGACAGCTCTAAAACTGGAACATGAGACCTGTCCATTCACAAAGTACACTCCTGAATCTGTTAAACTTCTTCTCAATCTCCAATTTAAGAATATAAGTGACAGAAAGAGGAAATTAAGGAGATTTAGTGGTTAAGCTTTTTCATTTCTGAAAAGAGGAGATTCCTGGGATGGAATAAATACCTGACCTGCTGTGTGTAGTTCCTGAAAGATGGTCCCAAATAAAGATTTGCAGGCTGGCTTTAAAAAGGGACTTAAAATAGTACCAGAACCCAGATCAAGACACTTAAATATCTGGAGATTCAGCACCTGAACCTTCTCCTGATGGCATTTTGGAGCATGACCAAGAAGAGATGCACATTGGCACTGCTCAGTCATATCACTATTCCATAGTTTCACCACTGTAATTTTCCCTTTTTCCACTCATGAAAGTCATCTTCATTTGCAATTAATTTCTGACATAAGCCCTACCATCTTTAATATGAGCTTGGGTGCTCAATGTGTATTACTTAATAATGCTTTAAGTACACCAGTAGCACACTACAGAGTCACTATTTAGGTGTTAAATCCCTACAGAGTCCAGCAATTCCCATCACTCTAAGTTTTCCATTTTAAATAAATCACAACTTCTGTTCAAAAAAAATGTTTAATAGGTATTTAGTCTATTCTAGGAAAAGGAAAGATGACCTTCACTCTAGTTAGCAACTGGTTTATAGTGTCCAGCTATGCATACAAAGGCATTCTGTGTGTGCTTGTATGGCTTGCACATGCCAGGGGTTGATGTCATTGCTAGATTCTGGCTATTGACTTTGCTATCCTTCTCACACAAAAACTTTCTTAGCATAACAGAAGCTCTGAAAGTGTGCTAGCCCACCCCCATCTGCTGCTGGCTGATAGATGTAGATCACCTTCCCTTGCCTGCTCCCTAGAATACAGCAGGCACTCCCAACTCCACAGGAAGGGTCTGGTCACATCTGTCTTGTGAGCAAGGCTATTGTTCAGGAGATAATTAATCTGGCCTTGTTAACTTGCAGCAGTAATCAAGAATGAAATCACCTAATAAGCAAAGTTACCTAGCAATATAGCACATTATAACAGTAATGATTGCATATAAACTTTGAACCTCCTTCAGTGCCAATTAATTTCAAGAGCATTAGCACCAACAGTAAAGGAACACGAAGCAGTTTAACTAATTAAAGCTTACTTACACAATAGGCTCCTAGCTTCAATTATCATTCTGCATGGCAGTCATCTGAAACAGTAATGCTAGCTACCAGCTGGGAAACATTTACAACAGGGCCTGCCTAGTCCCACAGCAACAGGTAAATGGAGCAGTTTGGTGAAACTATGTCATGCACTTTCCTAGCAAAAGTGCTAACTAAGCCTTATCAACAGAGACAAACAGCAGATGGCAACAAATGTGCCAAGAGACATTTCATCCTCCAGGAAGAGTTCAACACAAGGCATCAGCAAAAAAAAGGAGCAGAGTTGGAAGCATGACTTTCACAGATCTTACCCAGCTGCTCTCTCTGGAGGAAAAAAAAAACAAACAAACCAACAACCAAAAATCAAACCCCAAACCTAGTCAAGCAGTCATTCTCACCCCAACATACAGGCTTCATGTGTCATCCATCCACCTTTCTTTCCCAGGAAGTCCAATACTTGCTGCAGCACAGCAAGGCAGCTGAAGCCCCTTCCCCTAAGAGAAGTTTTATTCTCAGTCCCCACTAAAGACACATTTGTTTCAATGTAGGCACTGCCTCTGAATTTTTACTTGCAGTGAGCTCAATATATTTTAGGGGTTTTTTTCTATTTCAATTGTATGTAGAGAATAGAACTGATTAGCCAAGCTCTTTTGACTACTAAAGACAAAGCTGCTTGCTTTGCAGTGGGATGCAGTATTCTTCTTTACTACTTCTGAGCATTCAGTGTTTCCAGGTTATTTTTGTGACCTGAAGACCCAGAGCTGTCTTCTCCAGATCATTTTATTTTATTCTTGACATTCAACTTCTTAATACACAGACTGAACTAAATACTGAAGTAAAAGTCATTTTCATGTGTCTCCTTGAGGTTTTAACTTCAAGGCTCTGCAGAAGCTACTAGTATTTTTGGACAATTAATCTCCTCAAACTACCCATCAAGAATTCCACTCTTCTCCTCATTCCACTAAGTAAGCACACACCAAAAAAGGAGAATTCAAGTGCTTGTTTGGGAAGAAACATGGGAAAAAAGGAAAACAGAAATAAAATAATAAAACCAATTACTTGCCACCTAGAAAAACCTAATTGCAGCTCATGCTACTCTTTCTTCCAAACATTTTAAGCACAGATGACTTCACATTCAAGCCCTTGTGAGCATTACATTTCAAAAGCAGTTAAAAGCAAAACATACAAAGGAATTCTTTCATTATGGGTATGCATCTTAGCTCAGGTTTTCCCAAACTCCATCCTCCCCAGCACCTCAAAGAGCACCAAGTCTTCCTTCTGTGGAACAAGTTGAAGTCATTGGTCTCTTCATGATGAGTAACTGTAGTCCTGAAACAACTACTGGCCACAACACAAATATTGAGAAGTAAAGACAAAAGCCAACAGTTCCAAGTGATGCAAAGCATACAAAAATGTTTGTTTTGTTTGCCTGGGTATTTTTAATTTATCAGACCTTAAAAATCTAACCACCATTAACAAAGCCTGCTTCTAACAGTCTGTCTGAAGAGCTTCAATGGTGAAAGTGGCATTGTCTTACATAAAACTGCATAAAAAACCCCTTATGTGATGTTCTACAGACAACACCAACTATTAATAAACTATTAACCCCTGTCCCTCTTAGAGAGGGGCAGACAGACAGTCACAAACCAGGCTTTCCATAAGTTAAGATGGAAAAGGCCAGGGACAAATACTAAGTCAGTACTGATACTTGATAATTGTGATAATCTACTACCATGCATGCCTGGCATGCTTTTGCAAGCAAAAAGGAGCTGCTTGGCTTAGCAGGGAGGCTCTCCCCTATTACACAGACCAGCTGAGCCAAAAGCTATGCAGTGCTCCATGGAATAACAGAAAGAGCATTTCTGGAATAGTCAAATACATGCCACTTCATACTGCTTTCCCATCCAGATCTCCTCTGGCAGATCTGCTCTTTTTTTTTCCATTTTAAGGAGGGGAAGCAAGGTGGAGAAGGAAATAACTGCCTTTAAATAAGCTAATATAATAAATATCAGGCAACAAGCATTTATTCCTCCAGTGAAAATTAATGAAAAGGAAACTGGGACAGCTGCACAGTCCAAAATTGGCACTGATTTTCAGAGAAGGAATAGGATCCCTGAAACTATTACTAGATGGCTCAGGAATCCCTGGCAAAAAATCAAACAGTTTCTTAAAAAAAAAAAAATTGCTGTAATTTAACACAGTATTTATGAGAGAGCAAAGTGACACAAGCTTACACTCCAGGCTGAAAACTGAAAGACACAAACAAAAGCCACAATTTATTAATCTTCCCTCAGTCAGCATGTCAGAAACCCATATTTCTAGGGGGGGGGGAGAAAAAGAATAAATAACCAAACAAACCAGATGATTTGCTCCTATGTGAGAGATGAAAGACTTCTGGAATGATTTTCCTTCCATGTCTGAAGAAACAAATCAAAGTTCAAGATCCACCACCAAAGTATCAAATGGCAAAAGGTCTGTACACTTTTTTGGGGGGGAAAAAGGGAGAGCTGCTTTTATTTGAATGGAAGAAAAAAAATGAGGACAATCTTCTGCAGAAGCCTAAGTGCAATCACAACCAATAAGAATTCCTTTAGGTCCCCATAAAGACCAAATATCCCCTAGCCACAGAAGGAACCACTTTCATTAAGAAATTAGCTAGAAGGAAGTAAAAGGAAAGCACCTGCCCCACCAGGCATCAATTCCAAATATTCTAAGCCCAGCTGAAGAGCTGGTTAGAGACACACAGACACTGTAGCCTACTGCAAAAAAGATAGCAAGGAACATTGGTTCAACTTCTCAACTAGCACACAAACTAGGAGGAAAACTTCATGTGTGCTAGTTTTTCCCAACATTTTTTAGAATTAGTGGGAAGTTTTCCACTGTAGGAGTATCACAGCTAATTGAAATTATACATGTACATATGTCAGCATAATACACTCTTTAAAAGTGGCAGCATTTATAATCTTCTACCCTTGATTCAGCAAGATATTTTTATTTCAGGATGAAGTGTTTCAGCTCCCTAAATTCAGCCCAATCTTGTTACAAGTCAGAAGTATTGTTCTGTGATTTCCATGAAAGCATTTCCACTGAACTAAGCAGCAACTGAAAGATAGGGTAAATGGCTTCTAGATAACATTTAAATAGCTGTACTAGCTACACCACATAGAGACAAGAACATGATCCCTTGCTCAAATCCTCAGAGTAACCATCAAGAACATAAAGGGGGGAAAAAAATGGTGCAAGCAGTAATACAGGAATTTTTTAAAGACCTAAACATTCTGCACAAAGGAGGTCATGCCATTGAATTAAGAGACCATAGTGATCTCCCTGTCTGTTAGAAGCAAGCAGTAGTTAACTTCCCAGATTTTCTCCAATCCTTTTAGCAGGAAGGAATGACAGTTTCTAAATCATTACTGCTTTGTCATCCTGGGCCACTGCCAAGAGCATGGAACTTCAGGACACCTGTCAATTAACACATTCCTACTAAAGGCAGGCTTGTCTTCCCTCTTTAAATCTATTAAAAATTAGTGATCATAAAAAGCAATCAGATCAAAAAACTCATAGCTGAATTAAAATTAGAAGCAGCTTCTTGAAGGACAAAAAAACCCAAACCAAAACCATAAAGAGTTGTGCCTCTGCTGAAGTAACTACACACACATTTTGGAAGATGAACTACATGATGTAACAGACCTTCTTCCACCCCTAGCATTTGTGGTATACAGTAGTACATACCAAAATGACTGGCCACCTGATGGACAATTGTGTGTAAGAGTCAGCTTTCCTCTAATCAATGCTTTCTGCAGGGGTGCTCAGAAGAAGGGCTTCTCATTGGATTTTTCTTTAGCTGCAGGATGACTACTTCTAAGTGTTAAGTTGAAAAATGTGATGTTATATATTAAACCAAAAAATTCAGATATGATACAGATTAAAACACCAAGGTAAAGGAGCTATCACGATCTAAAGAAGCTGATACCTTTTGAGAACATACAAAAATGGCAAAAGCCTGAGTTCAAAGAGGCTGATGAAGCTGAGTTCTGGGGGAGATGGGGAGAAGAAAGAAGAGAAATTAAGGAGGTCACATGAAAACCAAAACATCAAAATCACAGAATCATTATGGTTGGAAAGGACCCTCAAGATCATCTAGTCCAACCAACAGCCCTACACTACTCTTACCCCTCAATCATCCCCTGAAGAAACACATCTATCCTCTTCTTAAAAACCTCCANGTACTCGAGGTGTGGCCTCACCAGTGCGGAGTACAGTGGCAAGATCACCTCCCTGCTCCTACTGGTCACACTATTCCTGATGTAAGCCAGGATGCCATTGGCCTTCTTAGCCACCTGGGCACACTGCTGATTCATGTTCAGCCGGTCGTCAGTCAGCACACCCGGGTCCTTCTCTGCTGGGGAGCTCTCCAGCCACTCCTCCCCGAGCCGGTAGCGCTGCTGGGGGTTGTTACGAGAAAACATCATCACAACCAAAGCAGGCACCCTGAGAACACCCAATCTTGTCTGACCTCGGAAGCTAAGCAGGGTCGGGCCCGGTTAGTACTTGGATGGGAGACAGCCTGGGGATATCAGGTGCTGTAGACTTTCCTGCTGTGGCAGCGGGGTTGGACTAGATGATCTTTCAAGGTCCCTTCCAACTCCTAATATTCTGTGATCTGTCATAGATTTAGCACTGGATTATGGAAATATTAAAGGATACAGCCAAGGAAGTTCTAAATGCAACAAGAACAATTCCAACCAGAGCAAAACCAACAGGGAGGTTGCAAAACACTTGAGCACAAGGCTGAGATGTCCCTGTGGTTTAGTGGCAGTCTTCCACATGCCAATTCCATATTATGGCACAACAATGCCTGGGAGTTTACTGTCCCAGTAAAATCAGAAGCATCAGGGAAGAAGAATGAAGTTGACACTGAAAATATTCTTTGCACTGAAGACAGAGAAAACAGAAATTATTAGTGTATCAACTGTGGTATTGCCTACTAGAATAATGCCACACACTGAGCAATTCAGAACTGAATTACAGAATGTTACAGCTGGAAATGACCTCTGGAGATCATCTAGTCCAACCCCTCTGTCTAAGCAGGGTCACCTAGAGCAGGTTGCACAGGATGGCATCCAGGCAGGTTTCAAGTGTCTCCAGAGGTGGAGATACCACCACCTGCCTAGGCAGCCTGTTCCAGTGCTCCACCACTCTCAAAGTAAAGAAGTTCCTCCTTGTGTTTAGATGGAACTTCCTATGTTCCAGTTTGTGCCTGTTACCTCTTGTCCTGTCACTGGGCACCAATGAAAAAAGACTGGTCCCATCTTCATGACACTCAGTATTGATAAGATCCCCCCTCAGGCTTCTCTTCTCTAGGCTAAACATCAAACTGAAGGGCAAAACAGCCCATGGACAGAGTGATTACTACAGCTACCCTTCTCCCTTGCAACAGTTCTGCAGATTCACTTTTCTTGGAGAAAGAAAAGTACTTGTACATCAAGGTCTTCTGTATCTCTAGCACAGAAATCCTACTTACCCAGATATTTCAGGGAACATTACCCTAAACTTCATCAAAGCAGATTATTACATAGCTTTTCTGACAACTTTCAATAGTTTAAACTCACTACTTTCAGGTCTGTTTCATGAACAGAGCAAGTATTTAGAAAGAAAGCATTAAGAAGGTATGATCAAACTGAGATTAATCAGCCATGCAATTGCTTGCCTATGGCTTGTCTGCTCCTACATCAGCAAGAACCAGGAATCATCTTTCAAAAGCTACATGTCAAAAGAAGGTTGTTTTGTGGTGTTTGTTTTTCAATCCAAGGCTTACCAACCATCATTATCCAAATTTCAGAAGTTTCCTCAGTCTCATGAAATCACCAAGGCTAGAACAAACTCACACTGAAATGACTGCCAGGGACTAATCCCTGCAGGAAGGTTCAGATGACATTCTGACATTCCCTGGTTTTGATGAGCACTGCTTGATGAGCACTCCATTTCAGTGACACAAGTGGGAACCCACTTCCCACCCCCAGCAACCTAAAAAACTACTTCTTGCTCTTTTTAAAAGTCTTGTCAGTTAAAACATATGAAAACACAAAAGACTAAACACAAGAAGTAAAGGGAACTGGATTAATGATTCATTTATTCTTTTTTTTTTACTAATCTGGCTGTTGAAATAGGATTTCATGAAGCAACTATGTCTAGTGGCTCAAATGACCAAACACAGAGTATCAAATTGTAAAGCAGATATCAACATATATAATTTTATCCTACTCCCTGAAACCTTACCCACTAAGTTTGATAAAGGGCAATGCCTGAAGCTAAAGACAAGGCTACCACCAGCAGCATCTCCTGCATCACCCTGTGTCTCAGTATAGGTTGGGGGCTGAGCTGTTGGAGAGCAGTGAAGCAGAAAGGGATCTGGGGGTCCTGGTGGATGGAAGGATGAGCATGAGGCAGCAGTGTGCTCTTGTGGCCAGGAAGGCCAATGGGATTCTGGGGTGGATTAGAAGGGCTGTGGTTAGTAGGTCAAGAGAGGTTCTTCTTCCTCTTTACTCTACCCTGATGAGGCCACATCTGGAATCTTGTGTCCAGTTCCGGGCCCCTCAGGTGAAGAAGGATAGGGAACTGCTGGAGAGAGTCCAGCACAGAGCCACCAAGATAATGAAGGGGCTGGAACATCTTCCTTCTGAGGAAAGGCTGAGGGAGCTGGGGCTCTTTAGCTTGGAGAAGAGGAGACTAAGGGGTGACCTCATCTATGCTTTTAAATATGTGAAGGGCGGATGTCGGGAGTATGGGGTCAGGCTCTTCTCAGTGAAGCCCAGTGACAGGACAAGGGGCAATGGCTGTAAGCTGAAGCACAGGAGGTTCCATGTGAATACAAGAAACATTTTTTTCCCAGTTGAGGTGGCAGAGCACTGGCACAGACTGCCCAGAGAGGCTGGGGAGTCTCCTTCTCTGGAGAGATTCAAACCCCGCCTGAACGCGCTTCTGTGTGACCTGGTCTAGGGAACCCTGCTGTGGCAGGGGGGTTGGACTAGATGATCTTTCAAGGTCCCTTCCAGCTCCTAACATTCTGTGATTCTGTGATATGTGGTGGTACTTTTTCTATCCAGAGTTTCAGTTTGCAAACCTTGCTACCCTCCTTTAGTTTAAAGCCATTACCCCTCGTCCTATCACAACAGGCCTTGCTAAAGGCCCTATCTCTTTTATAGGCACCCTCTATATAATGACAGGCTGCAATAGGGTCTCCCCAGAACCTTGATCCCCAGGCTGAACAAGCCCAATTTTCTCAGCCTTCCTTCATACAAGAGGTGTTCCAACCCTCTGATCATTTTTGTGATCATTGGACAGTTCCAACAGGTTCATGTCCTTCTTATGCTGAGGTCTCCAGAGCTGGATGCAGTACATCAGGTGAGGTCTCACCAGCTCAGAGTAAAGAGGCAGAATCACCTCTTGATGACCTGCTAGTCATGTTTCTTTTGATGCAGCCCAGGACTCAGTTGCATTCTGGTTTGCAAGCACACATTGTCAGCTCATGTCAAGCTTTTCATCCACCAGTACCCCCAGGTCCCTCTCTTCAGGACTGCTCTCAATCATATCATCTCCTAACCTGTACTGACATCAAAGATTGCCTCAACCTATGCTCAGTGGAAGGACATACATGCAAGAGATCACATGACAGCAAAACCTGCACCCAAAGCACTCAGAGCAAATACTATTTAAACCAAAACAGACTGGAAAGACAAGCATAATTGCTGAAATGGCTTCATCCTTCTAGTTTTCTTCACTTCAAATCACAAGTTGCTACTGTTGCATCTGTTGGATGTAGCTGACCTTCACCATAAGACTGACTGTGAATTAAAGGAACTTCTAAACTGATGGTCATCTATTTGGGTTCAAAGGAATCTCTGGACAGCATCTAAACCAACCTCCTGCCCAACACAGGGTTACACCTGCTCAGTGCAAGGCTGTGCATCTCTAGGTAGAGCCTGGCTTCTTCTCAATGGCCCCTATTAGGTTGTTGAAGACTTCAATTAATTCCATCCATAAACATTTCTTCTCCATACTGAAGAAAGCCAGCTCTCACTCTCTCCCTATATGTCAGAGTAGGATCACCACCACCTTTAAATCATCACCTGAAAACAGCAGATCTAGTAGGCTCAAGATAAAGAATACATCATGTAATTGTGGTGGGAGCAAATAGTTTCTAATGCAGTCTGTTGTACAACAGTGGGCAACATTCCCAGGAAACACATGAAGCTTTCTGATGATGAGATGAAGGTATCCTACCTTTGAAGGACAGTATGAATATTTATTTAAGTCTCATGGCAGACAGCTACTGCAGTTGGATGATTTTTCTGTACTCTTTGGAATAGTACTTGAAAGGGAAAAATAATTTTAACCCCTAATTTGGAGTCTCTTTTATCTTGAAAACTTTATTAGCATCTAGGTATCCAAACTCCTGGTTTCCAGAACAAGCCAACATCCAGTTAAAATAAATGCAAGATACAAATGAATGAGGCAATAACACCCCAAAGAACAACCTCTGTTAAGCCTCAAATCCCAAAATATTTTATGGTAAGCTACTATGAACTAAGAAAATAGGTACTGCAAAGACTTCTTGTGCTACCAAATAGACAGGTTGGAGAAGAACATTAAGGCAGCAGTTAGCATTTGTATTCTTCCAACCATAACAGTGGGGATTGAAAAAATGAATTTGTTTGAAAACAGAACCTAAGCAGTTCACAAGTGGTGGTGTGATGTTGCAAAAGCCCTCACCTTCGTGGTGAAGCTCCTGTGCTACATCTCTCCCTGTTGTGAGCCATCTCTGTGCCAGTATGTGAAGAAGAGAACCACGAAAGGATCTCTGTCTTGTGAATCCCATAATCCCTCCAGCATTCTAGATAGGATTAAAGGATTTTTTCCAGTTATTCTAAAGCCAAAGCATGGCAAACTTTGGGAACTGCAGGATTCAAGTGTATCCTCCAATATTTTACTGCACACCTGAAAGCCTTTGCTACTACCACTGAAGGGAAAAGACATTTCTACCTCTCCTTATCCTGAGGTATCAGCCCTCTACCCAACATATAAAGCTTCCATAAAGGGATGTACAGTCACATGTCAGATACAGCTGATGTGCCAGAGACCTTGTTCTTTAGTCTTCTGCTACAATGGCTTTCAGTTTTACCACAATTTGGGGGTGAGGATGATCTTGTTACATAATCAGCCAGGTTAACAAAATAAGACTCAAGGACAATCTGTGTCTTTTGGTGAGACAGGAACAAAATACAAGGTAGAAGCAAAATACATGATAGGAAACCATAAGAAAAACCAAAAGTATGGAAGAATGAAAGCAAGAATCCAACAAACCCCTCCCCCATGTTCTTCCTATGAACACTACAGTTTCACAGTTGAGTGTGAGCTGAAAAAGAGGCTGATCATGCCTAACCCCTTTTATCTCATATTGGATCTGCCCCCACTTTCCAACCTCCTCCTTTCTACCAGCTCTAAGACTGTACAGTGAGTCACTGAGTCATTGATCCAAAAGAAATCAATCTGGTTTTCCTCTAGAGTTAGTTTTCATCTCAGATCACCAGGCTGATCCAGCTCACCATGGGGCCACATAATTGCTCCACACCAACCACAGAAATCAGTAGTGAGGAAGTGAGAGGCACCACACCTCTCATGATAGCACAATCTTAAAATAAGCAGTCACAAAACAGAAAGTTTCTCTATTTATCTGACTTGCTGTACAATCAATCTGAAGCTGATCAATCTTTCTAAACATTTCTAAGTGAACATCCATGCAATAAAACCTTTCTGTCCAGTAGAAAAAACCCAAAAACCAAACAAAAAAGAAAACCCAGCACATAATCCAAAATAAAATTCCTATCTTTTTTCTTTCTCCAGACTAATCTCCTCCTCACTCAAAATATTCTGGCCATTCTCCTTAACTAAAATGTTTCATTTCCTCTCCTTGGAGATGCAAAAGTCTTTCTCAGTCCAGATGTCATCTTGTGCACTTGACTAACAATAATAATATTACATTTCAACCAATGTTAAGATGTTCCCTATTTTTTCTACTACTTGGTACTCAGTTCCCATTTCCAGATTGCAAGCAGCCTCTCCTTTGAAATGTCTCTTCTAACTTTTTTTGGCCATTAGCATGCAGAGTAACATATGCAGCTTTTGCACTTGCTCACCACTGCATACATAATGATAAATTTAACAACACTGACAACTGCTTTGACCCCAACAGTTTCCATTTAGGAACACTGCAACAATTTAGCACTATTTCTTGTAAGATTTCAGTTTGCCATTTTTATATTGCAAAGCAATTAAGAAACTCTTTTGCCTAGCCTTTTGCCATCAAGTTCCATGGCTTCCAAAAATGACATAGTGACGTTGTATTCCCTGTTTAAATATAGGCAGCATGCTTATGGCAGCCCTCAGGAGGATCCTGCATCCCTTTTAGCAATCATCTTTCTCCCATACTTCAACAGGAAAGAAACCAGGAGTCTGACAACTGCCCCATTCACATGACAGCTCTTGTAGACTGTAGAACCAATGCTTTAGGTGGAAGTAAGAGAAAGTAGCTGATGATCAGTTTCCTTGGGTGAACAAGACTTTAAAGAAAGCCTGGATGTCTTCACAGAAGACAACTACAACAGATGGCCATTAACCTGCTTATCTACCCTGGCTTAATTTTTTTCAAATAAGCCCATTTTTCTCCACTTCATCCTTCTCCTCCCTCATCCATTCTTTTCTCAGACTGCAGCAATAACATGCTTTTATTCTTTCCTTTTGACTGCCAGGGCCTTAAACTAATTATTAATTGAGAATGTATCTAAAGGATCTGAATGAGAAAGTTGGAATTAACCCAACTGCTTCTTTTACTCTGCATACTGTAACACTAGATCTACCTGTTTGTACTGCTCACAACAGCAAATGTGTTATTTTCCTTTCAAAGGCAAGTTTTCTAGCTGCTTGGGTGAAAATCTGTAACAATTAAAAACAACATGGCAAAAAGCAAGTACCTGGAAAAGGCTTCAGCTTTGAGTGACAGCCATTAGCAGCCAAACTGCCTACAGATAAAATTCTCTCAACAACTTTTCTGTCCTGCAAGAAAATCCTGCAGCACAGGGCATCCTGCATTTGGGAAATGAGACAACTGACACTTCATCAAAAGACTTGTCCTTTAAAGAGGCTATAAAGGCATGACCTTACACTGC
Organism: Galbula dea; assembly: GCA_013399015.1. NCBI lineage: Eukaryota > Metazoa > Chordata > Aves > Piciformes > Galbulidae > Galbula > Galbula dea. The sequence goes on along the minus strand of VWZX01002935.1, from coordinate 392,332 downwards.
CTGCTAGTACAGAGCTGGCTGGTTGTACAACACCGACTCATCTTGTTTCCAGTTGTTAAATTACATTAAAGGAGAGCTAAAAATATATTAAATATTTTCCTATTACTCTTCCATGCAAACANGAGGTGAGGGGGAGCCTCCAAGAATCCTTTTAACACATTCCAGCTTAATAATATAATGCTTGGATTGCAAATGCAAAAGGATTTTTTGCTAATGTGTTGTAAGAACAAGAACTGATGCATTTCTAATAATCAAAACAAGAAAACATCTACATTTTCCAAAAAGGTCAAACAGATCTGAGCTACAGTTTTAACTTCCTCTCACCCCAAATTTTTACCCTTTCTTTTTTTCCTCTTCCAAAGTACACTGAAACTTAACCAGTCTATGTGTGATATACAACAGACGACATTCTGACAAACTCACACAGCTACATCCCATCTTCCCTGCTACAGATTAGCCACAACTGAAGAAAATAAACAAGGAAGACCCGTTTGAAAAACCTAATAGCCCACGTTTAAAATACTTTGTAACCAAAGCCAAAAGGCTTAATTGAGACATGATCGCCAGGTCTCTATCGCCATCTAGTGAGCACTCGCCATCATTACTACACTGTCCAACAGCCCTTGCACCTCCTTCAACTGAACCCCACAGGCCAACTAGAATCAGAGAACAGTTACAGCTGGAAGAGACCTTGGAAGATCATGGAGTCCAGCCTTTGTCCTAGCCCTATCGACTGGCTAAACGATTCCCCACAACACAACATCCACCCGTCTCTTAAACACCTCCAGGGATGGTGACTCCACCACCTCCCTGGGTAGCCTGTTCCAATGGCTGACAACCCTTTCAGGAAAGAAATTCTTCCTAATATCTAACCTGAAACTCCCAGGTGCAGTTTCCATCCATTTCCCCTCATCCTATCACTCTCCACTAGGGAGAACAGACCAGTCCCTGCCTCTCTACAACCTCCCTTCAGGGAGTTCTAGAGAGCGATGAGGTCTCCCCTCAATCTTCTCTTTTCCAGGCTGAACAGGCCCAGATCCCTCAGTCTCTCCTCATAAGATTTATGCTCTAAGCCCTTCACCAGCTTGGTAGCCCTCCTCTGGACCTTCTCCAGCACCTCAATGTCCCTCTTGTAGTGAGGGGTCCAAAACTGGACGCAGTACTCGAGGTGAGGCCTCACCAAAGCTGAGTAAAGGGGCAAGATCACCTCCCTGCTCCTGCTTGTGACAACACTGTTCCTGATACAGACCAGGATGCCCTTGGCCTTCTTGGCCACCTGGGCACACTGCTGGCTCATGTTCAGCCAGCTCTCTTCCTTCCTAGGTACAGCCAGAGTTGTAAAGGTTTTTAAAGTGACAATGTGTAATTACAAGGATTTTTAGTCCTTGTAAGGAACCCCAGGGCAGCTCCCCTGCCCCTACTGCACTGGCATCACCAAAAACACCAAGAGAAGTTCCAGACCAGGAAAGGTAACACACAGTACTCAGCAGCAGATGCTTGAAGTACTCAAGTCTTCCTACAGTTTCAGTGAAAGGGTCTTCAGTCACACAGATAGAAAGCAGCAGTTTACAGAAGTCACCAAAACTCATTCTCTCTCAGCTACATTAAAATTTAATGCCACAACTGAGCTTCAGGAACTTCTGCAACTCGAAATGTACATTTTTCTCTTTCAATTATTCTGCAAAGACTTAGGATTGAAATGTAATTGTGTTAGTGCAAACATTAAGTTCAGTTTTCAACCCACACAGTATGTTTCCCCACTCAGACATCTACAAGCTTTCTTAGGTCCCTTTCACAACAGTTAAAAGAAGTATCAATTACTGATCATCAGAAAGGGCCATTTAAATTTAGACCAATACCATTTTTTCCATAACAGTTATTTGTTAATTAACTTTTTCATACAGAGAATCCAAATCTCCTGATATTTAACATTCACCTCTTTTATATTAGCATTTAGTGGTAAGAGGAAACCTAGGAATAGAAAGATTAACAAAAAACTTTAAAAGTAGGATTTTTCCAGATTAAATATTTCAACTTAACAAAATAAAACAAACCCCAAAAACCCAAAACAACAACAAAAAACCCCTATCAACCAACCAAACCACAGAAAACAACCACTAAGGTGTTCTCATGCCATCTTTCATGGCAAAAACTACTACTCAGGAAATAAGGAACTGAAGTTGTTTCTGTTTATTGACTACCTGCCCATCCCCAGTGTTTTCATCAGAATCAATCATACATGCACAGAAGCACAAAACTAGAGAGCATCCTAAAAAACTCTCAAATTTCTAGATATCTATTATCTCCATAATATCCAAGTAATGAATACTTACCCCAGTAGCCCCATTTAAGAGAGGAACTTCTAGACCTGCCCTGAATACAACAAACTCTCAAGCAACACTGTGCCATGTATTAAGTTTTTCCCTAAACTTATTGAACTACAAAACTGGAGACTCAAATATGTGCAAAGATTTGGAAGAAGCAAGCCCAAGTCTAGAAACACCAGAATTTAAGAGGCAAGAAATCCTTTCCAACCAAAAATCAACTATGGAAGAGAAAGTAAGTCAGAAAGCTCCCTAGCACACCCTGCACCACCTCTTTAGGATATTCCCACTCTACCGCCATCAGAATTTCATGCACCATTATCTCATAACTGATAAGTCACAGAAAATCAAGGATAAACTGTATGTGCAAAGAAAAAGCTGAAATATCCTTACAATATCCAGTGTGTGACAGATGCTTTGTATAACTAATGAGAGCATAAAAAACCCAAAAAGTCAAATTCACAACTTGTAAAATACTGTTAGAAAAGAGAAAGCTATGACACTCAAAAGCTTTTCATGCCAACCTTGTAGATAAATAAATCAGGCTCTTTCAACAACAACAAAGTGCCATTTCCTTAAAGGAAATATCAACTTTTGAATTCACATGGATGCAGAGTGCATTTACAGTTACCAAATCTGGAAATTATCTCCTAGTTAAAGATGTGTGTGAAGTTAAAACACACTGGTTACAGCAAACATGGAATTTTATCAGAAACAACATGTCCTTATTCACATTATTTGAGGTTGTCAATGGACCTTTGCTGTGGTGGGTAGCCCACAGCAAGGAGATCTGTGTCCTCACCTCACAAGGATTATGGCCTCTGAACAGAGATGTGAACTCATACATCTACCTGCTCAATTCATGAAGCTAACTAACTTCATGAAGCTTCAGAAAACCAACATACCAGGGCACAAGACAGCAAGTGGCCAAAGAAAAGCTCATCTAAAGCTAAGGATACCACTGAATTAAAGACTAACCCATCAAGCAGAACTACAAATTCATGGAAAATGCAAGAAAGCAGCCTTGGTATTTTTTGTCACCATAAACTTTTCCATTGAAACAAAGCAGTTCAATTCAAAACAAGGCTCCAGCTAGAGCTTCAACTTGTTGGGCTTCTGGGGACATTTACCTGAGTCTTTTCTAGACACCACTTCCATTGTTTTTCCCAACTTTTGCACTACATGAAAGGTAAAAACTACAGATCTGAAACTAAAAGCAAGTCTGAAAACAAGACTACTCTCCTATTCAATCAGAAAGTAGGTGGCTTAAATTCACCTTTATTTATGTGTATAACCTGTTTAATGACTTACCTCTCTCCCTTTATGTGTCACCAAAGCAGCCAAAGGCTTAGCATAAAATCTGCTGTAGGAAAATCCCAGACAGCCATACATGCTGTTAGCAGTGAGTTTCAAAGCTTTCTGTCTGATATCATACTGAAAAGAAACATAAGCAGCAAAAATGATACAACCACAGCCAACAGAGAACAGAACTTAATGCTCACAATTACATTCACAGCTTTTTATATAGTCTGCAGCAATGATGGGCTAAAAGTAAAGCAGATTACAATCACTGCTCACTACTAATCATCTCTATTCTGCAAGGCTGATCAGGGTACTCAAGGGGAGTGGGAGGAAAATCAAAGGAGTTCTATAGAACACACCTGTAAATAAAGGTCAGGATTTAAATCTGGCTGTTTCATTAACTGCTTCACTTGGCGCCTTCTCTCCACCAGCTTCCTGATTTCTTTAGGCAAAACTCCCATTTCCAGAGATGGGTCTGGAAGCTCTGGAATTTCTTCCTCTTCTTCAACCTGTCAAATGATCACCACTGCTTATCATTCTTTTGTTTGAAGATTAGATTTTAATGTGTGAAGTGAAAAGCTTGCAAAGAAAGAAACCGTACAAACCAGGAACAAAACCACACAGCTTGTATCTACTCCTGCAGGGCACCCAAAGCACAGGGTAGAACAAGCAGCATGAGAGGCTTTTTGTGGTATTTAACTATATTACTTAGACCCTGCTGAGGGACAGGGACTAAGCCTGGGAGATATCCAAGAGAGAGATGGATCAGTTGCAAGAAGAATATTCTGTGTATTTTACATATATATAAATCTCTATATAAATCCAGATAAATAAAACACACACACACACTCTCACTCTTAGGTATATGCAGACAGATATAAACCAAAGCACACACAAGCCATTTTTTCTGTGCTGAAAAAAATCCATCCTCTTTTTGTTACTGAAGAAGTCTTTTTGGTGTTCAGAACTGTAAAATGGAGCACATGCCCTGTGGAACTAATACTTTGAATAAGGTAACTGACAAAAGAGAAATCCACAGTAACAACAGAATGAAAACTCACTTCAAGCAACTCTTGATGATAGGAAAACAACCACCTAACAGAAAGCACACATTCTTCTTAGCATAATGGAAAAAAAAGGTTACTCAGCAAAAATGGAAAGAAATGTCAAGTACAATGAAAGAGACAGAAATATACAATGGAAGGGCAACACAGACACTATGAGGTTGTCAAGTTTAGTAAAGCAGTCTGGAACAAACCAGAAGAGGAAATGACACCATGACAGAAGTCAAAATGAGCTGCTTCAGTTTGAAGCACACTTTAGAAAGCAGGGTAAACTCACAGAGAGTTTGGAGGAACTTACTGACACAGTTCCACATACTTTTTTCCTTTTTTTCCCCCCCCATTTCTGCTATGGTACTGATACTTTAGTTGTTAAGGTACTATGTCCCATAACTACTTATGCACAACACACTAATTCCAACCTGTGAGCTGACACCAGTTAAAAATAAAAGCCTCATGTTTAACCTTTAGACCTGACCAGCAAACTGCTTCAGTTTACAGTGCAGCTCCAGCAACAACTGTGCCAGCACAGCTGAGGAAATAAGAATAAGCAGCCACAGATAAGCCATGGCCAACACAGCTGCTGAGAAAACAGTATGTGGAACCATACCTTCAGGAGGTTTTTCTGTTGTGTTTAATGCTGTGTTAATGCTGTATCAAACAGCATGGATTTCTGTGAAGCTGGTCCCACAGCTGACACAACATCACTCCCTGACACACACACCCTCCCCAACCCCTCAAAGGCACACACAGTTTTCCTGATGTCTAGTATTCTTTCCCCCAGGCAGAAGCATGAGACTTGTGTCTCCCTCATTCAAGTATGTGTGCATGAATTCTGTGGCAGCTTTAGGAAGCCTCTACCAAGTTAGGATGAAATCAGTTCAGGGAGTACAGAAATTGCTAGGAGGACCTGGGCCTGAAAAGAGCCTCACTAAAAATCTTGTTTCATGAGGATAAGAAGATTCTATTTAGATGGAAAAGAACTTACCAAGATTCAAGAAGGGTATTACTGAAAAAAAACAGACATAATACTGAAAAAGTCCCAACCCAAAACCTACTATAATACATCTGTAAACAAGAATCACTTCCTTTAAGTGTTGAGAGGGTGGCAAAAAACCCAACATTAAACAGTGAAAAAGAACAGTACCTTAAAAAGCTGACTCAAAAGAAAACCCACTGAAGGGAAAAGAGTGTAATTTAAGTCCCAAGACAAAGCACACAAACCTCTGCCCTTTTCTGTGCTTCTGGTGACAGTCGCTGCACTGTGGTAAAGCAGATGTTAAACTCCTGGATAATGGATGGATACAAGCTGTTGAAGTCCAGAAGCAAAATAAACTTGTCATAAAAACCTAAAACAGAGTTTAAAACAAAAGTCAGAATTATTGGGTCTCCCAAAGGACTTCATCCAACTCCATAATTAATATTTAAGTGACAGTAAGGCATTGCACCACACTTCCCTTAAGGAGCTGCTGTCAGAAGTGGAACGATCCAACCCCATTAACTCACCAGAGTTGAACAGATAGCTTCTGTGTTGCTATAGGACACTTGTACAGTTTTCCCCACATAGAGGAGAAACTGAAAGAAAACTTAGTGTCCATTAGAAAATTATACACAGATACACAGTCCTAATTCCTTTTGCAAGACCATAATCTCACAAAAAGCTAACAAAAAATGTCCTAAGAATAAGCAATTCCACAATCAATGTTGGGAATTTTCTCTCAGACAACAACTTCCTCCCAAACCACCACACCAAACTCCCACAAAATAGACAGACTGCATTCATTGCAGCCTACCTGCATGAACAAAACCTACCTGCCTCTAACTTCATAAAAGAAAGAAAACTGCCACATCTTACCTACTTTGGGATCCAAGACTAAGCCTCCAGCATATGCTGCTTTCTTTTTCCCTATCTTTGATTTATTCTGATCTTCAAAATCTTCATCTTCATCCACCTACATGTGGCATTTAAAAAAGTCATTATCTAGTCTCCATGATTTTTGTACTGTTGGAGGAGTTATTTTGGGCAGATTAAATATGAAATTAGGAGGCAGTGCACACAGTTCCTTTTAAAATGCATGCAAAACATACTGTTTTCATCATGGTCCTTATTAAAGCTCTCTGTATGTCAAAACATCATTCAAACCAACTCCTATAGAAACAAAATGCTAACAAGAGATGACAGAGACCTTAAGGAATTGTCATTATTCAAAACAGCACCAGTATGCATTTTCTGGATGGCTGCAGAAGTCAACACTAGGGGGAAAAAAAAAGAAAATCAACTGATGACCCAGAAATATGACTGCCCAATTAAAATGCAGGTTTTGGAAATACAATGGCTGAGCTTTAATGAAACAAATAAAAACACTGTTGCTGACCTAAAGAGTACTTTGCTATTTGTTTCAATGCAGCAAGACTTTTTCCTCCCAGTTGTTCAATGCTGTTCTGAATCATTCAAAATTCCATCAACTGCTCTGATGCAACAACACAATCAACAGAACTTATTGCTTTGGGATTTGGTGTTGAACTTTTTCAAAATAAAATTAAAAAGCAAAATATAATGAAATACATTCTCAAATTTTAATTTACTAATAAACCTACAGATGTTTCACCACATATATTTACATTGGTATTATCCAAATGATTTCTTTTAAATGCCCTTGGATATTTTAGCCATATTCTCAAATGACCTGCTTTGCAAATTCTACTCTATACTACAGACTACCTTTTGCTTTGCTCATTCCCCACACAGCCAAGTACTTAGCCTAGAAGAGCAACTGAGTTTCCATAGATCTGTGGTACAATGGAAGAGAGATTCAATCTTCCTTTAAGCAACACATTCCTCCATTATCAACTCCCCAACAAGAAGAAGGAAAAATTGAACTGAGCATAAGATGTAACATTAAGTTACATCTAGAACTGGGTATGTTTGGGGTTTCCATTCTCTCACGGAACAGTAATATGCAGATGATAGAAGAATTATTTTTTCTTTTTAATATAAATTATTGGAAAGAGATAAAACTGGACCCACCAGCTTCTGCAGAGGCTTTTTAAAAACTTGCTTGTCTGGCACTATGTAGTCTTTCTCATGGAATGCATGAAGCAGCAAGAACTCATTACGCTCGGATCGGCCTCCCATCAGCGTCCTTGACTGTAGCAAGGGGCAAAACAAGAATTCAAAGCAGAGCACAGAAAACACTGACATGCAAAACCAGACTAAGCAACATCTTCAACTATTTGGAAGTTCACTGAGCATTGCTATTATTCTGTATCATCACCATGCACAAAACTCCAATGTGGTATTTTGATGGAAGTTTTACATTGTCACTTGACCAGATTGTCGAACTCACACTCAGCACAGCCAAAAATTTACAGCATCAAATATTCTGCATTAGTGTTTACAAATTAAAACTAGTAAATCAAACAGAAGAATTGGTTTTGTGGGACAATGTGTGTGTGGGGGGGGGGTGAATAATAAAACTGTACCATGACATTCCCAGAGATGTTTGTTATTTGAAGGGCCAGTGGCAGAACATTCAGCTCACACATGATCTGGAGAATGAATTTGGCATCTGTCCAGGTGTTTTCCAGCATGAACATTAAGCGAGGAGAATCACTGGGAAAAGAAAGGGGATGGCCTAGTAAAGTAACATCAGCTTCCACTTTACCCTGAAGTAGTTCACAGTATCACAGTATGTTAGGAGTTGGAAGAGACCTCGAAAGATCATCTAGTCCAACCCCCCTGCCAGAGCAGGATTCCCTAAGACTAGGTCACAACAAAGCTTCCCTGTTCAGACCTATAGGCTGTATGGAACACACAGTTATCTGTAGCACACACATGTCAATTATATAGCAAGCTCCTTAATGGAAATAAAAAATAATTCCCCAAAGTGAAGCCTGCATATCTTACTAGAGTATCTAAACCAATCCTCTCACAAATCAGTTGGCTTCACACATAATAAACCACCACCCACAAGTAGCTTGAAACATTATGAAACAGCATTAAGATAATATTCTACTTTCCAAATACCAGTATGCTAAGCCAGCATCTCCACGACAAATCAAATAAGGAAGCATGAAATTGCATAGTGGGAAAGCAGCTCATCTACTTGCTAGTGAAGGATCCAAATCAGGAATTGCCAACATACCTGTACATATTTCGAACTTCCTCTGGTAGAATTGTTACCCTCTCTGCCTTCAGGATGTGGCGAACCAGCTCAGCCAAATGGTAACTCTTGCAACGGATTAACTCCTTAGCAGAGATTTCTACATCGCAGATCATGCGACCACAGGCTGCATTCCTTTCAGCAAACCCTCCTCGACCCTGAACCATAGCACACAAGAGGAGAAAATCCCAAACAAAGTGAAACACTCAAACATTAACAAAGGACATCTGTCCAAAATACATGTTTCTAGGAGTCAGTCAAGTCAGTTGCTCACTAAACACTCTGGTACTCTAAATACTAAATTCCACTAATACTTAAGCTTTATAATTATGCCCTAAAGGAATCCATATCTTTCAGTATATATATATATGTATATATATCTTTCAGTATATATGGATATTAAGTAGATACTTAACTCTCATAGAACGGCTGAGGTTGGAAGGGACCTTAAAGATCATCTAGTTCCAACCCCCCCACCATGGGCAGGGATGCCAATCACTAGACCAGGTCACCCAGGGCCACATCCAGCCTGGCCTTGAACACCGCCAAGGATGGAGCATCCACAACCTCTCTGGGCAACCTGTTCCAGTGCCTAACCACCCTCCTGGTAAAGAAATTCCTCCTAACTACTAGTTAATTCCTCCTCATTACTAGTTAGATCTTAATTCTTAAACTGTCATGCTTTAGTCCCAACAAGAATATGGGTGGGGATATTATTTTTCCTCCTAGGATGTTTTCTGTACTAACAGCAGGATGAAAAAGTCACAGAACAAACCACACACACATATTCATCTTGGCCTCTAGGAAGGACAGGAACAGGCAAGAACATGGCCATGTTCAGCACTTCATTACTCCAAGCCTCACATTGTCCTCTGAACAGATATGTACTAAGAACTACAGAATTACTAACTGAGCAGCTCTCTATGGGATGATTCACCAATCAATCCAAATTACATTTCCTCATTTTACAGTTATAGCAAAGACTGTTACAGTAAAGACTATTGCAATTAATCTGTCATTACTATCATCTAGTTGAGGCATGTAAACTATATGAGCCTAACCTGAAACATTAGTTGAGCTTATTACAGTAATAAAAGTCATACAAACATTCATCATTTCTGTTCTGGGACACATGAAATTCAGCATGACCAACAGCCAAAATACATCAGTGTCACATTTACAATTCCTCAGCAAAATTAATTCATTTTTAATCACATGCAACAAAAAGGGGCTTAAAAGACTTGAGCAATCTTATTACCCCAAGCTTTGGCATATTGGACCTCCTCAGTCGACCTATCTTGGACCAGTGAGGGACTTTGCACACATTAATTCTTTGAAGCAGCACTTCCAGATCAAATCCATAAATATTATGACCCTTGCAGCAGAAAAAAATAACAAAAAAGGTTACAACCAATGCAATTTGCAAGACTTAGTTTAACACACTCAGTATTCCTTTGCCCTTTGTGGTTTTTTCCAACTAATTGATGGCATTATCTCTCTCCTAGAAAGCACTTTCTAAGAGAACATTCATCAACAGTACTCATTAGTCTTAACACTAACAATGCTGTTCAGCAGAAGACCAAAATCAGCTCTATAACTGGCTCATAACACACACAATTCAGCTTTATGCTTTGATACCAGAGATTAGAATTTAAAGCTTTCTAGGGAAAAAACCCCAACATTCTTCATACAGCATATAAAGTTAGCTATGAGTAATTCCTTTTCTCTCCATCTGTGAACATACTGACAACAAAATAATGTTATTTTTTTCCTTTGATACTACAACAGGCATAGCTTTTAAATCTGGACAGGAAGCTATTGCAACCAATCAAAGTACTTTGCAATATTTGCAAAGTTTAAACAATGCTAAGGACATGAATGACACTGGTCTGTAACCTCAGCTGAAAGCAAAATGCTACCCTGGTGAGTGTGAGTCTATGTGACCCAGTCAGTCACCAGAACTGCAAGTTCACTACATCAGATACATCTATTTAGTGCAATACTGTGCCCTAAAAAAAGCTCCTTAAAATCAGCAGCAGCATTACAGCCATAGCAGAGGGGTCCTACTGATGTTGATACAGCTTGGTTTTCAGCAGCAGTAATTAAACCAGGTGCAAATTAAACTGCACTGACACAGCTCTGCTATTTTAAGGATCAGAGCTCTCACACCTTTACTACTGGCACATTCATTTTAAAACCACTGGCTGCAGTGTTTCCCCTGATGTTTTGCCCATAGCCACCAAGAATATCTTAAGAGTATATTAAGTATAGCAAGAACTTCTATTTTTCTAGAAAATCACAAAGTTTTTTGTGTTGTGTTTAGTCTTTCTGAGTAAAGGGAAAAAATACCATGTTTCCATAGGTACTATGGAAAAAGTGCCTATTTCAGGTATTATGGGAAATAATAGGATGTACACAATGCTGTCAGAGAAAATTCTTCATCACCTTTGTATCAAAGTATACCTGCTGTCTCCCAAGCAAATTCAATTCATAAGGTAGTCTAAAATAAACATTAAAAAAACCTATAAGGGGACAAAAGAAAAAGAAGAAAGCTGACCAATTGACATTAGGCTTTACTTGAACCCTCCAAGTCTGAGAACTACTCACCACAACAACATCTGGGTCAATTTTGTGAATCTTTGCAAGGAAAAATCCCAGCAGTGTTCTCTCTGTGGCAGTAATTTCTATTTTAGCATTCTGAAAGGAGCAAGAGAGCACCTGATTTCAATGACCCAATAAGTTTAAAATGGAAACATTTCCTCTCCCCTACTAGTTCCAAGACCACATAAAGCACCACCACAGAGTTCTCCCTTTCCTTCTATAATTCAAGGCTTTTTGTTCTCACTCCCACAGCCACAGAAAGCTTTTCTGAGAGGCTTTTTTCCACTGTGCTTTTGTATGCAGGTGTCTAGTGATCCTTTAAGAGTCTCCTAAGAATCAAGCACACCAGGAAAATGCTCCATGTGCATCCTTCACTCACAGGCTTAAGATCACACAGAAACAGAGGAAAAACAAAAATAGATTACTTTCATTATTCTGTCAGCTCTCCCAGTGCTCTTTACAAAAGATGTCAGAAAAGTTTTGACAGACTTTAGTCTCCAAGGAAAGAAGAAACAACCTCTCCCTGTTTACTACAAGTACATGAGTCAGGTGAAACAGAAATGAATCACAAATTTACCTCTTTGCAAAACCTTCCCAACTCTCTTGCCTAACACCCCATCTATTTTATGAACCCAGCTAGCAGCAGTACTAGATCACACAGAGCAGACACCTCTGTTTTCACAAGCAACACAGAATAAATACCTGGATTTAGTTTTGCAGAGTGGAAAGCTAATGAAATAATCATGCCATTCCTTTGACTAGTTCTCTGACCCAAAGCAACAGAAAGTTTGTATTTTAAGAAGGTACTGCAATGAGAAGGCTAACAAAATGAAATTACCTTCCTTTTAATAGCTTCTTTGAAGTCATAAGGAAAAATGCAATCATTTGGTTTGGAAACAGCTGCAAAAGAAATGATATTTCTTCTTACAAACAAGTTCTTAATTGTACCCTCCCTGTAAGCATCCATCCACAACAAAGGGCACTAAAGAACACTAACCTCCAATAGTAAAATCTAGCCTTATGTGAATATTTGTCTATAATATAACCAAGCATTTAGTAAAATACTAAACTATTTTAAGCAGTCATTATCTGAGGTTATCAGTGGAGATTAAAACTGTGGTCCACAACTTCCAAAGGACTTCCTCTCACAAGTATTCAGTGCTCTTCATCACTTCTAACTGCAGTCTGAATTTCAAGGTTTAACTGATCTTACTCTAATGACACTGCTGCAGGAGCCTTTTTTTCCTAAGAAAACTTGTTCATAAAATAAATGTGCTATGTTCATTAGTTTCAATTCTGTTCAGAGGAACTCAACTGAAAAATAACTAGGTGACAGTACATAAATGGTCTAAATTAATGGATGAAGAGAGTAATCCAAGAGAACATGATGAAGTAAAACTAATAAAAATGACAGGAAAGTGTATAGCACAGGGTTACTTTGCATCAACTCAAACTGGGGTTTTTTTTCAGTAGTCTTCAATAAAAAGTTAGTAACCAGTGAAATTAAAATTAGGGAGAAAAACCAGCTTGGAGCTGAACCTTTGTCACTTACCTCTTCTGAGCCATTATTGCTGGAGTGACAGAATGAAGTAAAAAAAACCCAAACAAACAAAAAAAAACCAGAAAAAAGAAAAACCCCAAAAACCCCTACACAATCCATAAACACAACAACATAAGAAAAACTCAGAAAGAATTCTTTTTCTACCCACCAACTGTTTCAAGTACATACCACAGAAGTGTGTCTGAAAAGGAGGCTGAGGTGGAGCTTTATCCAGAGGAAATTTCTGATGAATCAGAGCTGCAACAGCCACAACCTACAGCAAGGAAATACAGAGCACACACCTTCAGAAACATCACTACTACCAATACCCATTTCTTCCCTCAACTGATTTTGAAAGTTTTCTCATCTCTTTTCTCATTTCTACAAAAGATGAATTCCAACTACAAATACTTCAAAAGAAGAAAAATGATCAATTGATCTCAAGTAAAATAAAGTAGAACTTACTCCTAAATTATTATCCTAGAAATCTGAGAGGAAAAATAATTCATTTTGGAGACCTCTGCTTTTATAATTTCTTTTTTTTCTGAATTTAAAGGACTTCCTGAGAAGTGCAGAGGAGACATTAGCAGGGCAGGGTACACAGAGAAGCCTTGCCTCTGGAAGGGCTGTCCTCAAGCAAGCAGTCAGGACTGCAAAGCCAAGAGGTTTCCATGTTTAGAAGCTATAGATTTACTGATGCTTCTGCTTGTTTTGCTGGCAGGAAGCCCTGGTTCACCTGACTCTGGTCAAGGAAACCCAACAGAAAACAAAGCAGACAGGCTTTAGAAACATCTTGGCAAGCAGAATCCTCTTGGTACCTTGTGTATGTCTCATGCCATTGGCTAGAAACCAGGAATTTTCCATTCTCCTACCAAAAAAATTTTAACTTCACCAAGAGGCCTAATTCTGCTTGAAAAATTTGCCAGCCTCATTTTTCTACCATTCAGTTAGCCAGAAACAACTACCCTATCCTATTAGTGAAAACTAAATCCCTTCCTAAGCTAGGGAGACTTATGTTAATAAACAGATAAACATACCTAACTATAAAGATTGCAGTCTGCAGTTCACAACTGAGAGGCACCACCTGCACCTCTCCTCCTTCCTGAGAAAGGGAGAGATCTCACAGCAGAGTAGTAGCTGCTATAAGATTTAGACCAAGTTCTCATTCTATTTTAGAATCAGCTTTATCAGTGGAAAAAACCCAGACATTTTACCTAGAGCCTATTATTAGCTCTACCAATAACAACAACAAAATAATAATAATCCATTAACAGCTGTCCTGGGACAGTCTCATTCATGACTATGCTGCACAATGGAGAAAAGAGAAGGCTTGAAAAAATACTTTGGATCTGCTGTGGCAGTAAATATTCTCACTGCACAGGCCTCCTGAACCCACTCATGCTGCTCAGACCCTGAGGAAAATGTATCTGAAAAGCCCCCAGCACAGAATGCTTTTTTAACAGTGAATAGATTTAGACATGTTTTATCAAGCAAAGTTCTTCCAAGCCTTAGAAATCTTTTAATATATGCCAAAGAACAAAACCAAACCAAACTGAGAGCTTACCTCATTTTGGTGAGTCTTTGGGTTCTGAGTAGTCTTCATGCTGAGGGACATGACCACAAGAGGAGGAGGAGGAGAAAGATCTTTAGCCACATTCACCAAGCCAGGCTTCATGGCCACAGCTTCCACCTTACACCAGCTGACTGACTGATTTGAAGGCTCTGAGGAAACAGCACAAACCATCATTCTTCTAGGAACCACAAGTAAGGCTTCATTAAAGGCACTGTTGCACAGGGCATGACCTTTGAATGGGTTGTCCTTATGGGACAGTCCAAGATCCAGACTAATCCTGACCAATTTTTGGTAACTCCCCAGGCCCTGCTTCCCCCTGTCAGAAGCCTAGTCACACTGAGGGCTCTTTAACACTGAAGAAGAGAGGGAAGATTTGTATCCAGGTCAGGATAGCAGAGAAAGGTATAAGCCAAGCATAACTCCACCTAAATTAATGTATCACCTCCTAACATCTAGTCTTCTAGTCATTCCAAAGGGAGAAGACTTCACAGAAATTATTTTGTTAATTATTTATTAAAAATAAGTGAAAGGAAAGAAGACTCTAAAATTTCTCCAACATTACAGGAAAGGCACACAGAGTGCTAAGCAAAAGAATTTTGATTGACCAAGAACATATGACTGACTGAAAAGCACCAGATAATTCAGTTAGGTATAGTCCTTCAGAAACACAACTATGGAAATAAGGAGATGAGGGATGTCATGAAAGACTTAATCCTACCCTGGTAGGAAACATGGAAGAAATACCCCAGAAAGCTATTTAGACATAAAGGGTACAAGGGCTAAAAAATTATATAAATAGAGAAAAAAAAAGACAGGTTCACTACCTGCTATCTTTTGAGATTTTTTTGGTCTGTAATCTTCATTTGCTTTAAAAAAAAAAAAGTGCTCATTCACAAAAGATGCTGATGAGTAACTCACTACACACTGTAGGAAGCAGAGGTTACACTTCTGACAGATTTCATTTTTTTTGGAGATAGCTGTTGGCAAATCTAGTTATCTTGCTCCCTGCAAAATTATTTTATAAATAAATATCTATATATTGGGGGTACATGCTCAGTTTTTTACAGACAGGGGTGCACAGCCTAACAAGTTTGGAGACCACTGCTCTAGAAAAGCCCTGGTGCTATCTAGCACTGACACTCAAACTGCAGAGACAGCTTCATTCTAAACAGCAAGGACAGGTTTTGAAGTTGTAGAAGTCTGGTCAAATGGTTTGAGACTTGCTTATTTCTAAACCTCCCAGGTATGCTTCTCGTCTAAGATCTGCTACAGGAAGCATGGAAGGGAAGCTACACAGGAAAGCAATAACTTTCTGATAAACAAGATGCATACCTCTAAGAAACTCCAAAAAAGAAACAAAAAAAACCCCCAGACAACTACAATTACCAAAAAAACCAAACAAGATCTAAAGAACAAAACAGCTCTGAACTCTTTTCAGATGAAGGAAAGAAACATCAAAGAAATGCAAGATCAATTCTGGGGCAAAGAGTGCAGATGAAAAAAAAACAAACACTCTTAAGCCTTTAAATTCAGTGTGAAAAAGTACACTGATGCTTGCCAACTGTCTGGTGGAAAACCCATCATATAAGGGGAAACAGACTCAAGTTGCACCAGGGAGGTTGACATTGGACATGAAGAACAATTTCTTCCCCAAAAGAGTTGCCAAGCACTGGGACAAACTGCCCAGGACAGTGGTGGAGTCACCATCCCTGGAAGGGTTTAAAAGATGTGTAGATGTGGTGCTAAGGGCCATAGTTTAGTGGTGAGCTGGCAGAGCTGGTTAATGGCTGGAATTGATGATCTTAAAGGTCTCTTCCAGTGAAAACAATTCTATGATTCTCTGACAGAGGTAGCTTTTAACCTCCTTATGTTCTTGGGAAAATACAGCACACATTAAAGAAAGGGCTCTAACCAACCCAAAACACAGCAGCATAACCACCTGTAAATGGTGTGTGCCACCCAAGAGGCAGAAAGGATTTCAAACTAAAAAAGCTCTGTACCACAAACTTTCCCAAGAAAAGAAAAAAAGGCCTAGCACACAAACAAAAAAAGTCATCTAGCAGCAGTTTGTTCTTAATGATACATTTGCAGAAGAACAACCAATCTTAATTTATCAAGAAAAGAAAGATGAATGAGAGGCTGGAAAGCAGCACTGCAGAAAGGGATCTAGGAGTTTTGATTGAGAAGAAGTTAAATATGAGTCAGCAGTGTTCACTGGCAGCCAAAAGGGCCAACAGGGTTCTGGGGTGCATCAAGCACTCCATTGATAGCCAATCAAGAGAGGTGGTGGTCCCACTCTACTTGGTGCTGGTGCAGCCTCACCTGGAGTATTGAGTGCAGTTTTGGGCACCACAATACAAGAGGGACATGAAATTGTTAAAGAGTGTCCAGAGCAGGGCCACAAAGATGGTGAAGAGCTTAGAGGGGAAGACATACGAGGAAAGGCTGAAATCACTTGGTCTGTTCAGCCTGGAGAAGAGGAGACTGAGGGGAGACCTCACCACAGTTTATAACTTCCTCACCAGAGACCCTCTTCTCTCTGGTGACCAGTGACAGGACCTGGGGGAACAGCACGAAGCTGTGCCAGGGGAAATTCAGGTTGAATGTTAGGAAGAGCTTCTTTACCCAGAGAGTGGTGGAGCACTGGAACAGGCTCCCCAGGGAGGCTGTCATGGCACCAACTCTCACAGAATTCAAGAAGCACTTGCACAATGCTATTAGACACATAGTGGGACTTTGGGGTTGTCCTGTGCCTAATTAGGAGTTGGACTTGATGATCCTTGTGGGTCCCTTCCAACTCAGGATATTCTGTGATAAATCTCTTTAGTTCAGTGTATGTGGGTTTAGGGTATAAACCAAAGAGTAGCTGCTAGGCACTGCAGAGTTCCCTCTCACTGCCATTCAAACTCATCACCCCATCCCTACAGTGTGTAACTTTATATGGACAGAGCTCTCACTCAAAAATGGAAGAAAAAGGTACAACCTGCAGTAGATAATGAACATTACACAGATAAACTGCAATATTAACTTCCAAAATGATCATTTAAATGTCCCCTCTTCCCCCCAGTCTATAATTATATCTGTTTTCCAGCAGCCAAGTATTTCACATGCAAACCATCATACGTGGATTTTTTATTTCCAGCCAGCATGGTCCTTTGATCTTCCTATTTAACAAGAGGAGTTCCAGGCTAGAGGTGTTAGTTCCAAATACATGTGAAAATGTTTGTCCTTTCAGATCTTGGGGAAGCCGAGGGCATTCAGCCTAACAAATAAGAGAAAGCAGTGAATCAGAAGTCCTCCAGGTTAACACACTATCTTCAGACAGCATCTTAAAAACAGACAATACCTAAAAATCACTGTAACTGCCCATAAGGAAAGACTTAACACATAACACCTTACAGAAGTTACTCAATTAAGTTGCCTACTGACTCAACTTAGGAAGAGAAGGCTCAGGGAGGACCTTCTTACTCTCTACAACTACCCAAAAGGAGTCTGCAGGGAGATGGGGCTCAGTCTGTTCTGCCAAGTAACAAGTGATAGGACAAGAGGAAATGGCTTCACACTGCACTAGGGGAGGCTCAGATCAGACATTAGGAAGAATTTCTTCACCAAGAGGGTTATCTGGCATTGGCACAGGCTACCCAGGGAGGTGGTGGAATCACCATCCTGGAAATGTTCAAAAAGGGTGCCTGCTTGGGGACATGGTTTAGTGGTGGGCATCCTGGTGTTGGGTAGATGGTTGGGCTTGATGACCTTAGAGGTCTTTTCCAACTATGATTCTGTGATTCTAAAATCATGACAGTAATATAAAAATGCACTGAAGCAAAAGGTCTTCACCCATAATGGATATAAGACAAAAATATTATTATCAGCCAAGACAACAACAATGTTCAAAGACCATTTTAATATTACCCATGTTGTAAACTTAATTGGATAGTTACAGTTTTAACCTTGTCTGTTATATAAAGACTAGAGGAAGTGTTTCTGCACAGCTAAAGAAAAGTTTGAGATAGGTAGCAAATTTCTATGGGATGCTGCTTTTGCACCTAGAGCTAACTGAAAAAAAAAATGGTTTAAAAAGGCATTATCCCAGCAACTGACTCAATATGTTCAAGACTGCTGAGTCTTTTACATTTGAAACTAAATCAAGTCTTTTTGCTAATGAAGAATAGCTACTGGTGTTCTTGTGGGAATTTTCTTCCAACTTTGCTACCCAATTTTACAGCTCTTCAACAAAAAGTCTTTCTTACCCTGATGCCATTTGCAAGAGCCATAAAGCACAGATACAAGTTAAATTCTGGACATGGATTTAACAAAATATTTAAGGGTAGTAAGTAGTTTAAAACATCTTATAGTACTTTGGGCCCTGCTCCAGTATAGCTAAAGGGTTATTTGGCTGATTAGTTGATTCAGTGGCAAGGCAATAAAAAATAAGGCAGGATAATTGGGAATGCAGATTGTTGTAAATCAAGAAGCAAATTATACATGGGCTGAAGGCAGGAGGAATGCAGTAGCTGTAGGAAGAATTTTTTTCCCCCTTATGCTTTATTTACACAAATAGAGCTAATGCTAGCATATCAGTATGTTATAGGTTATGTGTTAATGAACTGGCTTTGTTAAGGACTAAGCAACATACAAATGATAACAAAAAAAAAAAGCCACAAACTTGAGCTTTGTTTTTTTTTAATACAAGATAATGAGCAAATAACTACACACTGCAACAGAGGTAGAGCCACTAGCTACTAAAGATCAAATCCTGTAAATTTTTTTAACTTTTTTTTTTTTAAAGTCATAAAAATCTTAATTAGGTAAGAAAATAGGTTCTGGTCTTCCATCAGCTTCATTATACTCACCGAATATTTAACTTCTAAGTATTCAGATTTTGCTGGCACATCTGGGATCTCAAAAGCATAGCATTTTTCCACTTTCTACATAAAACAAAGACATTGGTTTTTTTCATTATCTCCCAACTGAATATTCATTCTGTTCAATAAGAAAGCTAATGAAATAAAGACCAGTCAAAACACAAATATCAAACATCATGGACTTGATCATACATTACCCATTTGGCAACTCATTGTAACCATCTAAAGATAGCAAGAATATTTTAGTAGCTATATTTAATCTTTTGAGGTTTTCTTGGCACAAAGAGCTTCTACAGAATTGCCTTAAAAGTATACTATCCATTAGAAAATAAAATTTAAAAAACCTACAAGCTTAATAGCTAAGGAAACTCAGAAACATTCTGTAAATTCACAGGCTTCAGACTTACTCATGACAATGGTGGTTGCAGACCACCACAAAATCGTGAACCAACTGAGAGAGAAATGCATTGCTTGGTCAAGCACCCTGCTGTGAGCTGGGTGAACTAGAGCAGGTTGCTCAGTGCCATCTACAGTCAGGTTCTGAATATCCCCAAAGATGAAGACTGCACAGCACTCTGGGCAAGCTGTGCCAGCATTTCACCTGCCTTAGAGTAAAAAAGTGATTTCTATTCTGATAAAACTCACATGTTTTAAATGGTATCTATTGCTCTCGCAAGCCACGGAGCACCAATGAGAAGAGTCTGCCAGAATCATGTTTACTCCTGCCCATCAGATGTTTATAAACAGAAGATTTGCACCACCTATCCCTCATCCCAAACCTTCTCTTCTCCAGGCCCTGTAATTATCTTTGTGGTCCTGTGCTGCACTTGCTCCACTATGTGCACATCTTTCTCAAACCAGGGAGCTCAGCTGAACACAACACCCCACGTCTCACCAGGGCTGCAAAAGGGGGAATGACTACCTCCCTTGAACCTGCTAGTAATGCTCTGCCTCATGCAGCCCAGGGTGCCTGTGGCTGTCTTTGCCACAAGGCTCATGGTCATCTTCATGTCTACCAGAAGGATTAGGTCTTTCTCTGCAAAGCTGCTTTCCACCCAGTTGGTCACCAGCATCTACTGGGTGCCTGAGATTATTCCAGTCCTGAAGCAGGACTTATTCTCTTGAACTTGATCAGATTCCTGGAGGCCATGAGGTATCTCCAGCCTGCCAGGGTCCCTCTCAACAGCAGCACACCCATCTGGCATCACTCACTCCTCCTGGTTTCATAGGGTCTGCAGACTTGCTGAGAGTCCCCTCTGCACCAGCACCTAAGTCATGCACACAGACTCTAATCAGGATTGGGCCCAGTATCGACCCTTGGAGAATGCCACTGGGGCTTTGCCTCCACCTTGCCTTTGTGCTGCTGACCACAACACGTGGAGCCCAGCAGAGCAGTCAGGTTTCAGTGCAGCTGGGTTTCAGTCCATCTCCCTGGCCTCTTACCTAGCCCACACTTAATCAGTTTGTCTTTGAGGATGCTATAGGAGACAAGAGTTGAAAGCATTACTGAAGTCAAGCTAGGCAACAGCCACTGCTCTCCCCCAGTCCATCAAGCCATTCATCTCTTCAGAGAAAGCTAGCAGCTTGGAGAATCATAATTTCCCCTTTGCAAATCCACACTGAACACTCCCAAGCACCTTCTTGTGCTTTATGTCTGGAAAAGTTTGTTTTCACAATGAGCTGCTCCAGCACCTTCTCCCAGAGCTTGAGGTGAGGCTGAGCAGCCTCTAGATCCCTGGAGTTTTCTTGTCCTTGCCCATCTTGAGGACACCTTTGGTATTTGCTTTCTTCCAGTCCTTAGGAACTTCCTCTGATCAAATGACCTTTTGAAGATAATTAAGTGTGCCCTCACAATGAAATTGGCCAGCTTCTTCTGCATGCATGAGTGCATCCTATCAAGTAGAAGCTTTCAATTCCAGGCAGGCTTTGGCTTTCCTTTTTCCACTACAACATCATCTCCATTAGTTTGCCCTCTAATCCTGACCCATAAGCTCTTGACCAGCTCTTTGCACATCCTTATGCAGGGTTCCATGCATTTCCATTTCTCTGACACGTAAAAGGATCCATTCATGCTCCTTGCTAATCCAGCCTGTCATTTCTAACCACATCCTATCCCACCACATGTCCATGATCCCCATTTGATTGCAGCCCTGCAACTACACAGAGTTCCTCCTTTTATACTGTATGCTTTAGTGTATCAGCATTTCAGGGAGGCACCCAAGAGAGTTGACTTCCAAACCATCTGCCAGGTGTTTATTCTGTTCTTGCAACAAAATCATTTCTACAGCAGTATTGTGTTTTTCTTTTTTAGTGACTTGAGTTTTACTAGAAAGTAGCCAAGTTTGTTTACATATCTCTTAATAAAGACAGTTAAAGCAGTCTCAAATTCAGTACAAATTCACTGAAAGCTGAGTATCACTTCTGCTTTCTTCAAGAACAATAATGCTTTGCCACAACGTGCACAGCTTGTCAGTTTCTAAGAATAACTAACTTCATTTTCCAAACAATTACAATATCCTGTGCAACATGGTACCTATGGTACCTGAAATGCCATGCTCTACCCTGTAACACTTCACAAACCATCTGCATTGCTGTTAGATATTATTGGTACTACATCATGTCATAACTATGCCAAAACATTACTCTTACTACAAGAATTCCTAGAGGACCCTTAATGTGAAAAGCATATTGTGCACTAGGTTCACACATTACACGTAGAGTCAGCATAATGTAAGTTTAATAAGAGAAAAAAAAAGCCAGCATAAACTGGAATAAAATTTACAAATAAGCAAACAGATGCAGAGTCAGGTAAACTCAAAGTTATTTGGTTTTGAGGTTGAGTGGTTGGGCTTTTTTCCTTGAATTAAAGGCATCAGCAATAGCTCCCTCGGAGTGCTACAACGAGCAGATATGCTTGCTACATCTCACAAGACTGCAGTTTTAAGGCTGCAAAGTCTGGGAAGGAAAGGAGATAGCCCTCTGCTATAAATAGGAAGAAGGTAAACCCAGAAATGACTATGGCATCAACTACTGGAAGGAGAAAAGAGTAATCCAACTTGGTACAAGAGCACCACTGTGAAGTCAGAACAGCCTTACAAACTAGCATGTAAATACAGATCTGAACTGTTGAGCCAAAGCAGCACCTCACACAAGCAGCACAGCATAGCTGCAACATAACAGATGGTGAAGCACTGCTTTTAGCACATATTACTGCTGCCCTTCCTCCTTTTTTCAATTCACAACAAGCAAAAAAACAACTCTCAGGCTCCAGACAAGTTCTTGTTGCAAACACAAGCTGAACATAAGAGTAAAAATAGTATGCTGCAGTGATTCATCTGTGTTATTCCACAGAGCTCAGCTCAATTACAGAAGTGGCTGGTCATAACTGCAGTGAATGAATGCTTTGCTGCAGAGTAATCTGCCCTTCAAGTGGTCCTTCAGAGAGCAGAAATGAGCAGCAGTGATTAGCTGCTAAGATCCTAAGTGGAGTAAGGCTGCTTTCAAATTGATTTGTGAAGACTTGCTAACTTGGCAGCAGTGCAACCCATTGAAGCTACAATTAGCAGCAGGTGCAGGAGGAAATGATATGGCTTAAGTGTATCTGTTCACAGGAACAAAGTTTGGTGCTGGCAAGGCCAAGATGCATGCACACACACACAGAACAACTTGTCTTAGTGTGTAAGTACTGGCTCCTTCTGCATCATCACAAAACTGAGTATTCCCAATTAAGGTCTCTGGGTGCATGGCAGGTATGCCAGTAATCTTTCTGATTTCCAGGTAATGATAGAAGAATTCCACAGTACTATGCCAAAACTCAGATTTTGTGTTATTCTGAATGTACTGCTCTGCTCACCTGAGCAATATTGCCATTAGCCTTTTAAAAATCTTGCAAAACATCAACCCTTAACAACACAGTAGTGGAACACTGGCTGCACAACACAGAACAGGGGAGTTCTTCTGAAGCATATTAGCTCTTAACACATACATTCACAACTGTGTGATCATCACTTTTTTTGGAGCATTCACCCAACTGAGTGCTACCAACATTTCTATTGGAGAGCCCTGCACACCCCTAAGGCAACACAGTAATACTTTCCTTCAATAATCCTCCAAAGGCCTCACCAATAGCCTTGCTCTCCAATCCTATCTTTTCTCTTATCCCCCACATTACTAGTGCCATACCCTGCTGTTAGCTCCAGTTCTCATCACACCCTTCCAGAAGGTAGTAACTATCAAAATCAGCAGCAAATTATGCCTGCAAAATAAACCTTGATAGCCTTTCATCATGTTAGTAAAAATCAGTTTACTAAAGAGTATGAGGAATTCAAACAATTCTAATTCCTACTGTTCAGAAAGAATTCTAGTAGGTTATTCAAGAGCTTCTCTGCACCCCCAACTATTCTGCCTAATTTATTCATGAATTAAATTTGTTCTTCTGCTAAAAGTATCCTTGAAATAGCTTTCTTGCTGCTCATCTGCTTTTAATGTTTTAGAGAGCAAGAAGGTCTTATCATTATTCTTCACTTTACTGAGCTAAAAAAAACCCCTAAAGCTCTTTCATAGCTATCTCTGGTATAACTGATTCCCCTTTTGTCTCATCCTTCTAATTACCATCTTTTGTACCTGTTGTTGCTTGAGTTAATCTTTCCTCATCAGGATGATCAAGTATAATAATATTCTAGGGAAGCTCTGAACAGTGCCTTAGTGCTGCTAGTTCCTTATTGCTGCTTGAGATCATTCCTGTATTATACCCAAAGACTCCAGATGCACTGTAGTCATGTGTCCAAACACACAGTTGGGTCTTTCACCCTGAGCTCTGTGCAAACTCAGTAAAAATTCCATAAGCTTTGAACTAACATCAGACATAACAGTTCAAATATTTCCTGCATATGGTTTACCTTGATTTTTAAAAGCCATCTTTGAAGGTTCAGTATATGACTCCATTACCTTACTCACTATTCTTCCTTACAACACCATGGAACAAAAGGAGGTTTCCTGAGATTCTATTAGCAGATCTGTGTCTTTCCAAAGGCCTTTCCTCCTCCTTCCATTTATGGAGTGCAAGTATTTGTAACTTCTCTTTTAATGAAGAATTGATCTGCCCCAAGTTTCCTCACTCACTCCTGAAAGGGTCTTTGAACAATGAGCCATTACAAACTTGGGATTTACCTATTATTAAACTCATTCCTTTCCAATCCCCATATGTAACAACTAAGTTATGATCAACTATACAAGAGAAATAACACTGAGGAAAATATAGTAAAGACACATGCATTTTCAGTGAATAATGTAAATAATGCAATAAGCTACATGTTGATTAAGAGATGCAATGTCTGGCATTAATCTGCTACTTGAGAAACATTGCTCACATTTTCACTTTAACAAACTTTCAGAGTCTGCTAACCTTGGATGAGGTGATCACCTAAGGGTCTTTCCAACCTGAATTACTGTATGAAACTTGGGTTTATTTTCCCTTGTTTACATATTGCTAAATTACATTTCTTCCTGCATTTTTACTTGCCACCTCATTTCCTGCTCAACTATTCAGGAATGAACCCTACAAAGTCACAAAATGACCAGCCTGGGAAAAGTTACAACTAATTCCACACCACCCAGTAATTAAGAAGAAAGTCAGCTTAGCCAGAATAATGACATGGTACTGGAAGAAATGGAAAAGTTTCTGAGCACTTCACTCTGAACAAATCTTTTCCTCTACCTTGCATGTTAGCCACTTTTCCCCACACAAACTCCCCACCTCTGCCCCTGTTGCCAAACAACAAACACTCTATGTAAATGAACAAGAAAGCTTTCTCAGGCTGGCCAACTAATTCAGCCCAAATCTGCAACACTATCAGCAATATCAGTTCTTTTCTGCAGACCTACAATGAGAATTATATTACTATATGTGCAGATTTTCCACCATAGCAACAACATTTTTCCAATGTTCTTTCAAGAATTTGGTGAGCAACCAGAACACAGCTCTGAACAGCAGTCTGCTAAAAACACAAATCTGCAATGGTGAGATAAAGTTCAACATGACAACTGGTCAAATGCAAAGATGGACTAACCCCAGTGTATTGACCTATCTTTGCTTTTAAACTTTGATACCCAGGTTTCAGGTATCAGACTTTCTGTCTGTTCTGCATCCTCAAAACTGGCTCATCAAGCAAGAAAGACATTCTGACATTCAACTCAGTTTCAAGGAAGCTAATGAATGAGACTTTGCAAAAGCAGTATGTTTAAACTTCTAGAAGAACCATCATGTTGCACATTTATTACTCTTGAAGGAGCAAGGATATCTGGGAAGACAGAGGGATGGCTTTTAAAAGCAGCTACACTTAAACATGTCTGGAGTCATAATACTTTCATTTCAGCATACCTCCCCCCCTCCACTGGACAGTGTTTCAACATACCTCCCACCTTACAAACCAGAACAACAGGAAATGACTACATAGGATGCTTGTAGACAAACCTTGGATTTGAACTTCATGATCTTATACTTTGGTGAGATGCAGTCATTAAATTCCTTGAAAACACTCATTATGGTTACTGGAGTCTCCAACTCTTTGCCAACAGACAGGTCCATTTCCTCAAAACACAAGTCAGGTTTTACAAATTAACAAAAAAATGCCAGCAGACATGACCAATAAGTTGAATTTTGGTTTGCTAATATGAATCACATATCTCCTCTTTCAGGGAAAAATACAATGCAACCAGCCAAGAAACCACAAATTTTAAAACCATCATTTGAAAGAGAGTGTTTAAAAAGCACTATCAGTTTTCTAATACTTAATTTCCTAAGCAGCAGGTCTGGAGGTAATCTCATTTGTCTGCAGTTGTTAGTTAGGGTCAGGGGGTGAAGCAGTTAACATTCTACTCTGCATCTGTACTCAACTTTACAGCTACATCAGACAACACTGGCATCAACAGTTCCCATAAACACACTGCTAGAACTCATAGCTTGCCACACTCAGAATGAAAGGTACTTATGTTTGACATGCTTAAAAGACATACTTACTGTTTCACGTGGCAGTAGATAAACAGTCCTTTCAATATTTTTCACTGTGACACAACAGCTGACATAGGTGTTTGCAGATTCAATCCAAACTTTGCCAAACAAAAACACTACACCTAAAGGAAGAAGGGCACAGCAAAGAATTTCATATGTAATTCTTTGATTCATCATTCTTAATGTTGCATAAAGCAGCTTACTATGTATGCTTGCATAGAAACACAACCATTCTGGTTTAGGTCCCTGAGTAACAAATCTTTCTGTTCTATCAGCACATTTAAAGAGTTTTACAAATAGAAACCTGTATAGTTCTTCATGCCCCTACCTCCATCACTATAGTAACACCTCAACATGTGACATTCAACATGGCACTACACAGCCAGTCTTAGAATCCTGATATTCCATTTCTACCTCCATTAGTTTGATAATCCATGGAGAGAGGGAGGAAGAAGAAAGTAGTTAGTGAAAGCTGAAGATAATCAGAATGCCTGGGCTGTCAATCACTCCTGCAATGTGTATTATCTACAATTTTTCATTTTTCAGCTAGACCAGTACAACTAACTCATTTCTCCTGAAGTTCAGTACCATGAGATTGACACTCTACTACTAACAAAACCTCTAGAAATACATTCTGAAGACAGTAACTAGAAGCAGACCAACTGCAAAAAGTTTTCAATTATTTTTAACATATGAGGACACCAGAAGATGTATCACATCACAAGAAATCCTGGATGCTAAGACAGGATTTGTAACCAGGGCAGACACTCAGAAAGTCTACATAGAGCAGGACTAGCACTGTGACTTCACTGTGGACCACACTGTTGTACATGGACATCTCTGAGCCACAGAAAACCTGGCTTTGGTACAAAATGCTGCAAACTGCTAATTAAGTGATGTTAAACTTCAAATAACAGAACAAAGCCTGCTGACTTCCACACACAGTTTGTGAACTACAAGTAAAATAAACTGCCAAGTACAACTCAAAAACCTGGCTCCACCAGTGATCCCTTCAAACTCCAAATAACTGGGAATTTGATTACATGAAAGACACTTCCTGCAGTACATTACTATTGATGAAATCAGAAATACTAGAACTGAGACTGCCTTAGAAACAGGGTTTCACATGAAGATTTTGGAACCTGCATTTCTTCTTGGTCTGAAAATGCACAAACAAATCTTTGGTTAAGAGTTATAATTTATCTTTGCCACGTGATCTAGATGATGTAAAGGCACCTTTCTTACTCCATTAAATCACAGATAAATCAGTGAAGGTGCACTAAGATGGATGACAGAGGTAGAGTGACAGGCTAAGAAAAATCACTTCTTGAGTGCTTGGAATAGATGTGAACAAGACTACTTTTGTCAAGGACAGAGAATACTGTGGTTTTGAACATGATGAGAGCAAGGATACAAGCTTCAGCTGCACAAAGTATCTTAGAGATTTTAATACAGAGGCAATCTTCAAGATTTAGACAGTTTGAATAAAAGGATCTAGAAAAAGCTCAAATTACAGATCTAAGTGACAGGGAAGATGAAGTTCTTGTCCCCAGTAATCTATCTTCCTTTTTTTTTTTAAGGGATAAAAAACTGAGATGGGTTTGTATCATACAGAAAGATGAAACTACAGGAGAGACCTCAAAACAGCAGTTGGTTTCTTGAGCAGCCAGTTATAGTAAGTGCATGCAGAAGCTAACTTGTCAGAGGCATATATTATAAGCAGGTGAGGGTGAAAGAAGGATACATGAGCCAGTCAAGGACAGGGTAAAAGGCTGCCTGGCTCACAAAGACAAACTTCAAGCTACTCTAGCATGGACAAACAAGTGGTCTTAATCCCCAGATTTCACAGAATCAGAATAATTTAGGATGGAAGGAAACTCTGCAAGGTCACCTAGTCAAACACTCCCATATGCCCCACAACACCCTCCCCCACACACAAAATAAAAGCATGGCTAACTTCAAAGAGTTTTCAGAGACTTTTCATATACAAAACTTAAGAAATCTGAAATGAGATATTGGGCCCTATTCTCTGTAAGTCTGATTATGGGAAGAAGAAAGAAAAAACAGGAGGAAAACTCATAAAACATACAGTCTGTAAAAAGAAATATCATGCTGCCAATCCACCAAAAAGCAAGCAAAGACAAGAGACAGGGAAGAAGTCTTGCAGGGGGGAAAGAAAGGGCATTTTTTATTCATTATTTCTTTAAGATGTTAATAGGATTAAAATTCTCAAGTTCTCTAACTTAGACAGCAAAGGGAATCATGAAAAGTAAGCCACCAAAAAATCATTAAGTTTGAAAGAGTCTTATGATTATGCTACAGTATTTACCCTTCATGCAATGCATTTGACATCACAGCAAATGAGGCATAAACAAAGATCATGAACATGTTAAACAAAAAGCAGTATCAAAATCTTCCCTTCTACACTACTAATTGAAAACAGGTGCAGTCTTTATTATTCAATCCTGAAAAAGTCATAATGAGAAAAGAACACTCCTTGCATGCAAGGAACAGAAATCCTTTCATAATTATGTTCCATTCAGCAACCACTGACTTAGAAGACAAAAAAAAAGGAAAAAGAACAATAGTGGGGTCTTTAAAAGTAGCAATTTTATATTAGAGCCATTGATTTCATCAAGATATCTATGATTATTGCCACTCCCATCACCAAGCTGTTCAGTGCAGCACAGTCTCATATTTAAGTTTGGCACCCCAACTCACAACAAAAGGTGTAACAATGAAATATATCTGACTAAATGCTTACAGCATGAACACAAAAAACCTTCAACATATACAAGAACCTTCCAGTAAACCTATGTGAAGAACAAATTAGAAACCCAAGATCCTAAAGCTGCTGATAAAATAAAGAGGACAGATGGGAAGTGCTCAGAACAGATGTGAACACAACTTCTTTTGGCAGTGCTGAGAATGCTGCAGTTTGGAAGACTATGAGAGCTAGGATTCACATTTAGACAGTTTGTATAAAGGGATCTAGATAGCCCTTGTGTTTTTCAGGCCATCTTCCTCCCTTGATAGACATATCTTTCCTTCATATAAAATCATTCAACTACTATTCTACAGGCTTTCTAATAATCCACCACTTTAAGTTACCTTTCCAGAAACAAGAAGAAAGCATCCTCAGTTGTTGCCCCACTGAGTAAGAAATTAACATCAGCTTATTCCTGGAGTGCACAGGGTTTTAAGAAGGTCAATAGGTCACTGACACTGAGTGCTACCTTCCTTGTGTACCTCCCAACTACCATAACAGACCAAGAGACCACATTCTTGCTTTTCCCAGTCATAGTGCCCTGCACTAAGGACACAGGTCTGGAAAAGCAAGGAGATGAATGTACAGGTTAGAGAGTGCAAAGAGACAGAGTACCTAGACACAGACAAGTCTGAAAATCTCAGTTGTATAGAATCAGAAGGACATTTTCTGGCTTTAACTGAACAGTTACCTGGCTGACTGTACTGGTCTTCATAAGCATCCAACCAATAAAATCTTAAGACTTGATCATCATTTTCCCCATTCACAAGTGGAAGAAGACTGGGGTCCAGCTGAACTTCTGTCACTACTAGATCAGCTTCATCCTCATCAATTCTGTCCCAACATGAGATACCTGGGAGAGAACAACTTCTGCAAGTTTTGCAGAAGAAAGACACAAGAAGTAAAACTGTACCTTTGCTATAACTACTGTTGCTTTGTGTCTCTTCAGCCCTATATTCTCACACCTTTTGTTGCTCTTTCTACTACCAAGCAACATTCCCAACAGTTGCATTTCCTCACATTTCTTCTGAAGAGAAGGAGGGAGTGACAGAGAAGCCCACGTGGAGGTGTGGTTTTCAGTACACAATACATAGGCTTTAAAAATCCTTCACCTCACATTTCAACCTCGCTCATTTAAGCCTATACACAACAAATATATCCACCCATAAGTACAAATTGCCCAGTGGGAACAACAGATTACTTCAACAAAACTACCTTTTCATTCAATGTTTAAGCCTTTTTGGTTATTCAAATATTTTACAGTTTAAAGTTATGGAAACCTATGACTGCAGATTCTTCCAAACAACCAAAAACCCCACAAACAAACAGGGGGAAAAAAATCCTTTTCTCTTATTTCCAAAGACACAGCTGTACACCATGTGAAATTCCTTCTAACAACAATACTTTCAACAAGAACTAACATTATGAAACACCTTCATAGTTGCTTAGAATAAGCACAATAAGCAATTCCTCACTTTTGCCTATTGGCATTGAAGTTCATCATTCAATACCTGCACTGAGTCATCTCAGTGGACTGAAATACACATTATGTTGTCATGCCAAATCTCAAAAACATCAAGTATTTTTTAATTAAGTAGCTATCAGCATGATAAATCTAAGGTTTATGCATATTGAACAGCTTCTTGGTGGAAGGAAAAAAATACATATTCTTACAAGACAGATGCCTCTTTCTTCTCTGATTCCAGATGTTCTGTCTCTTTCTTTTCAATTTCTTTGTCCCTCTTCAAACTTTCAGCTGTCTCAGGTATAGTCTCCACATGCTCTGCTTCCATAGGTTCATCAAAGTCTTCCTCATCAAAATCCATCATTCCCTGATCATCATCATCATCTGGAAGTGATGCACACAGGACTAAAGGCTTGAGTCACTATATTACAGCAGTATGCACAGATAGCATACTATAGGCATGAATGTAATATACTGTATTAATACACAAACAAAACACCACATTCAAGCTATCTAAGCATCTAACTAGTATGAACTGTTTTAACAGTAATATACCATATTTAAAGAGTTTCCAGAACTAGGTTTTGATTTCTTTCTGTTACCTTCAATAGCTATCTCTTCTGTTTTCACTATTCCCCCATTTTCTGCAGCTTTTTGCACACACTTGGTATCCTTATTTTCAGAGACTGTGACAGATTTTGCTGTGTAATTGGGATGTTTAGGACGAAATGAACCTGCAGGAAGAGCTTCCTTTCTGAGGTGAGCAGGAGCTTTCTTTGATATAGGGGTGATCACCTGAAAGATATTTCAGCCACAAGTTTACCAAAAAAAAATAATAAATCTCTTAAGAACAAGAAAGGAAAAAAAAAAAACCAAGAAATGTAGCACTTGCTACTTGCAGAACTAGTAACCAGGCCTAGAGTAAAAGCTCCACATACTTTGCAACATGATAGTTAAAACTCCTCAAAGGTAAACTTTAAATTCAGCAGTATCATTTCTGCTGTGATCTGTTCCTACTATAATTTTAAAAAGCAGTTTACAATAGGCCATAGTTGACAATTAAATTTGTGGTTACTTTCACTATTTTTCCACACACAGCACTACTGCACTCCTGAATTAAAACCTCTGTGTCTGAGTATATGACAATATATGGCAGGTAGGGACAGAGCCTGGAACAGAACCCTAGTATGTCCTGAGTCAGAAGGGACCCACAAGGATCATAGAGTCCAATTTCTGTCTATGCACAGGACAACCCCAAAAGAAAAGACTGAAAGGGAGAGTGAGGAAAACAAAGAAACAGCATTTCAGAATGCTCTGCAAACCTAAACTCTTGAGGCAATAAGCAGATAGTATCCTGTCTGAAAAATAAACTATTACAGCAGCTACAAAACCTCTTCTTACAGAACATGTCTATGAAGTGGCTTCCACTATGACCAACAGGTCTCTTCATCTACTGGCCCTTAACCTGCACCAAGCACCAAAACCTTTATCTTGGAGGAAAGCTAGGATCTGCAGACACAGAATTTGGAGTTGCACACTCATTTCTAGCATTTTAATCTCAGTACAGCTACTTCTACTGTGATCAACACCAAACTCAGCCCTTCACTCACTATAAATAGAAAACAAACACTACTTAATCTACCTTCACCAACAATTTCTTGATGGCTCAGCCAAATGAATTTATTGATACTTATAAGTATCCTCCTGAAGTAGAAATGAAGCAGTTTCACCTGTAACAGGTGTATACTCTGCTATACTAAAGACACAAAAAGAGTTGTATTCTGTGTGGGAAGACAAAAAAAGCATGAAGGTACACACTAACATTGCAAAGCAAGCTAGTAAGAAAGGTAATTTCTAGAAGAAGAAATAAAAAGAGAACAGTATTCAAATCAACAAAAAGACATAAATTAATACTTATTAATGAGAACTTTTCTTATTTTTTTCCTTTACCTTAGGAGTTTGAGACTTTACAGAGAAAGGATTCAGTGGTACTCCAGCAGCTCTCTTCTTTTTCAGCATTATAATTGGAGATGGACTTAACTGAACAGTCTGAATATTGAAAGAGAAAGTGACAAAATAAAGAGGTGTTGTTTGGTGTTTTCTTTTGCCTTGGTTAGCAACACTTTCCATCAAAGAGAAAGAGCCACCAGTATTTCTCATTTGCCAAGAGAATACATCCTGATATAGAACTCAGCCAGGAATAAGTGAAACAGTTTTCAAACTGTAGGCATTTCAACAGCTAACCACACCTTTAATGCACAAGTATCAGAATGATTCATGGGATGTTCTTCCTGTCTGCTGAAACAGCAGTACTGAGCACACATACCTTAAGAAAAGCTGAAGTCCTCTTTCAACACTGTCACACTAGAGGAAAACCTATTTTAATTTATTTACATGTACAGACATTTTATACTCATCAACAGCTAACAACAAAAGGAAGTTTAGAGAACAATAAACACAAAAACTAGCTGACTACTATTTAATAGAAGTCATAGTGCAATTATTAGCATTATTTCCCCTAATGAATGCTCCACAAAATTTGGCAGCATTAAAATGCATTTGCCTAATGATTTGAGAGTTTTTGACAGCCTAAGATATTATAACTCTCAAACAGATATCATAGAGAGGAGTAAAATAGTAAGTGCACAAAACCAGAACAACTTTACATTGGAACATCTTCATCCCTCTTATTCCTCTGCAAAACCACATTACACTTATTATGATACACATATTTCAATTCAGTATCTGACCACCACAGCAGCTTCACTGTGTACATGTGAGTAACCCTTCCAGTTTCAAGAAATCTTGCTAAGGGACATTAATTCACTAAAAAGTCATTAATGATAAGGAACAGCCTCACTTAAACAGTCCAACCCTGCTACAGTAGCCACCCTGCACTCCTAACATAGAGGAAGCATTAATCTAGTTCTCTATAGCAACTATGGAAAGCAGGAGGAGGCAGACAAAAGTTCAAGCTATATCATCTGCTGAAACAGTTCACCCTCAACATCTCTTGTGAAGCCAAACATGCCAGATGGAAATATCCTACAGTATAATGACTGGAGTGTGGTGATACACATATATGGTATACACAACTCAGATGCAGTCCTGTTTCACTCCAAGCTGACTAAAATCTAGAAGGCTGCAATAGCACAGGCTCTACATCACATTGATATAAAACATACCTAAACAGGACATAGTTCTGGCTTATCAAACCAATACAGTCATGCTACTTCTGCATGGTTGAGATAACAGGTTGACTGCATACATACATGGAATACACCAAGGAGATGTGCTATAGAAGAAATCAGTCTTAGATGATCTACTTCCAGGAAAAACTTTATTTTCTTGGTATGTTCCACAGCAAGAAAAATGGATTAAGGTGTTTCAAGCAGATTTTATTAATGTACTTACTTCAGCATTAAGATCTTGAAGAATATCCCCTAGTAAATCATCCTTTGACAGGTCCACAGTTTTCTGTAAGGTAACAGAGTAGCCAAACAGTTCTTAGTTACACATGCAAATCCACTCAGGAGACCAACAGCAAATTACTGAATGTTTCTACAAAAAACACATATTTCCAAGAATGGTCCACACACAAAAGACTGTAGTAGGAGTTTATGTCTTGCTAGACACAAGAAACTGAAATGAGCCCTTTTATCCAACACCTGCTAAAACACTGGAAACAAGTCAGAAACCTTTAAATTCAAAACTGTAAAAACTTACATCTGTAGTTTTCTTCCCAGCACTGGCTATAAACATAGACTTAATTGTGTTTGGCTTTGACACCACTGATTTCTTCACGTTCTTTTTATCAGTTGTAGTTTTGCCACCTCGTCCTACAGGAAAACACAAAACTGTGAATTCTACACCAGAAACGCTCAGTGTTCAAGTCCAGCTATTAGCAGGGATAGATGAGGTAGTCTATTTCTTCCACCTTAACGCTGCTGGCTGAAATGAAACCTAGTATCTTTCATTCGCTGCCAGCTTTGTAACAGCTGTCAAGCACACACACACAAAAAGCAAAACTCCATCTGCATCCTATCCTTCCCAGTCACATCAAAGAGGAACTTCGCATACTCAAGTTCATACTCCAGAAAAAGCACCAAGATACTTTAATGGAAGCATTTCCAGAAAAAAACCAAGAGTGTCCAGGAGTTTGGCACTAGGCTTGGAGTCTCATCACCCAGACTCAATTTCTCAGTTTGCCACCAACTTCATAAAAGTTGACAAAATCATTTGCTCCCAGATCTTTAAAAGCACACAGCCTTTAGACAATGGCTTTGGAAACCAAGATCATTCCTAAAAGCACTTTTAATACAAATGACTATATTTCCCAGAGAAGACTGTAAACAAAATTGCCCCAGTAATGCTCAGGAAGACATTCAGTAATGCCACTGGAAGACATTCTACAGTGGTCATGTTCAATCTACCTTTTTTACTGGAATCAAGAGCATCGTCATCCAGATCTTCATCAAAGATTTCCCTTCCATCTTCTATATAGCCTATCCCATCTAAAGAAAAACAAATTGCTATAAATTTACATTTTAAATTCTGTCTTCTGATATTTCTAAATATATTCATAATCAAAGGTTTACATATTTAAACACTTTTTACCCTTTAACATAGAGCAGAAGTTTTAAATGCAAAGCATTAAAAACTGCAGCCTCTCAGCTGTATCTTCTATTAGACTAAATAGACTATTACATGTTTAATTAGAAATTATCAATTACAGCACTTCTTTTTAAAGTGACATCACTGATAACTGGCAATAAAATTCCAAAAACTGTTCTTAATGGAAAAATATTTTCGTTGCCATCCTAATACACTACTATGAGAGCAATGCACAAGATTCATTTCCATACAAAATCTTATCTTTTTCTTGTCTCCTAAAACAGGTTTTAAGAGCATACTACCTCTAATTTACCTCAAGGCATGACCACTATGAAGCCTAATTTGAGTTACAGAATCATAGAACGGTCAGAGTTGGAAGGGACCTCAAAGATCATCTAGTTCCAAACCCCCTGCCTGGCAGGGACACCAGCCACTAGATCAGGCTCCCCAGAGCCCCATCAAGCCTTGTCTTAAAAGCTTCCAGGGATGAGGCTTCCACAACCTCTCTGGGCAACCTGTTCCACTGTCTAACCACCCTCAGAGTGAAGAACTTCCTCCTAATATCCAACCTAAATCTGCCCTCCTCTAGCTTACACCCATTTCCCCTGGTTCTATCACTGTCTGGCCTCCTAAAAAGTCCCTCCCCAGCTTTCTTGTAGCCCCCTTCGGATACCGGAAGGCCACAATAAGATCTCCTCGGAGCCTTCTCTTCTTCAGACTGAATAACCCCAACTCTCTGTCTGTCCTCTGATCATTATTAGAGTTGTAACTCTATAATCAAACTAATTCTCCAGAAGAATCCCTAACTTACCATCATCAACAATCCAGTCATCATCCTGACGTTCTCTGACCATCTTGGAGTATTCTTCCTCGTCTATTTCATCATAAATGCCTGTGAACTCCTCCACCTACAGTTAAGGTATACCAAAAATTAACAGTTACCATACCATTACTTATTAATATAGGTCATCAGTAAGAACATAAAAGTTCCCCAAAAAGGCATGTTTTTCTACACTGTTACATTGCTTACAAGTACTAAGTGCAGTTATTCATTCAGCTTAAGTTTCTTTTTTGGCAGTGACAGAAGAGAAATTACCAGTTTTAAAACTTATTACAGCAGACTGAAACTCAAAATCTACTGAAGCACTGGCAGGGATTTCATTTGATACTGATTTGCTTTACTGCCCATTTCATATTACAAAAAATAAAATAACATTTTAAAATTCCTAGCAATAGAGACTTCAGACCTTTGGCTCTACTCTCAAATACCAAGATGGGCTCAGTGAAAAGGAAGGTGATTTTGATGTGCCCAAGTATAAGGCTGAAAATGCTCTTCTATGCCACAGAGTAAATTTGCATGTTAATGATCTACACACTTCCACCTCAGCATGGAAGTTACTTACATTACAATTAGTTGGACAGT
The DNA here is from genome assembly GCA_013399015.1 of Galbula dea. Taxonomy (NCBI): domain Eukaryota; kingdom Metazoa; phylum Chordata; class Aves; order Piciformes; family Galbulidae; genus Galbula; species Galbula dea. The sequence goes on along the minus strand of VWZX01002935.1, from coordinate 355,625 downwards.
ATTGATGTTACATGGCCAGGTTTCAGTTCTACCAGTTAAATACTTAAACTTTGGTTTCTTTGTGGAAACAGAGCATATCAATATTAATGGATTTTGGTCATATAAAGCTTTGAAATTCACTTAAAGTTTAAAATAATGTGAAATTTAAAAAAAAATTGACCTCCTGTGACTACATTAATTGTGCAATTAAGTTTTAAAAGTTGGTCTTTCCCTGGGGGATACTTATCAAGCAGTATCAAGCATGTTTGACTTGTAGTCAATAATTGTTTTCATTTTGAAATCAGAAAGAAACTAACCATACAATTGGTATCAAAACAGTTACAGCTACATTCTGAAAACATAACACTTAAAAAACAAAAGCTCATCTGAAAGACAGGTTTTGCTTGTCAAAACTTTTTAATATGTAAAAAGGGTAGAGCTCACATTCACTTTTTATTAAAGAGATGAGGAATTTTCACCTCATATTTTAGTTTTTCACCAGCTTTGGCTTTTTTCAGACGTTCCAGGGCTTCTTGATGGCCTCTTCTAGACTTCCTCTCACGTTTAGAACGTGATGCTGCAAAACTTCCAGATTCATGCATAGCTGCAATTAATTAAAAAAAACAAAGAGAAGTGAGTTTAGTAATGAGCTGCTGGCACTTAGTGTTCAGTGATGTATTAATACATGTTTGCAGTTTTGCTTAAAATCAACAGAGATCTACTTGGCCAAAAGCACACAGTCACAGATGGTTCTTGATAAGCCAATTCTGGGATTATACTGAAAGCATAGTCTCAGACAGAGACAGAAATCAAAGAGACTTCATATCAGTTCACATGCAGCAAGAAGGTATCCAAAGCACCTCTCAAATCTCATCAACTCTTATCAGAAAAGGATCACCCTACTCTTTCCTTTGGAATTTCCAGCTTCTTTTCTTCTCCATGTCTCCATGACAACTCAGGAATAGACTGACTTGGAAGAGGCCTGTATTGCTACAACGCAGGAATGCTTTTCTAGGTGGTTTCACAACGTTTAAGAATGCAGCTAGATTGAGATGAACTACTAATTTGTTGCCAGCAGAAGACTGCCACCCCATTTCCTCTTAAGCTGTTCTCCTTTCGCAATGCTCCCTTGATCTTTCCCTCTTGATCTGGTGGAGAACGACACACACACGCTTATTTGATGAGACAGAACAAATAGTCCCAATCCAGTTTATGAACGCAGGCAACTTGTTAAGGAACAGGACTATGGGTTTTGTGTGACGATTTGAATACCTTAACTACAGGCAGAGGAGACCCAGGGCTAACACAATCGGCCAGGCCAGGCAAGCCCAGACAGCCAGAGGAGAAAGCCAGTCCCTTCCTGGTCACAGCAGGAGGCATAATTGTTATCAGAGCTGCACCTAGGCAGTTGTGGCTGAGACAAATAACTAAGGATTTGTATTGCTAAGGGCTGGGATAAAAATAAAAAACAAACCTGCAAACATGTAAAACTCTGAGCGCAACTATACAAGATCTTCTGTCAGTTCCCTGCGTTTACTGTAAGCCAGAGGACGCGTTCCTCCACAGACAAACGTCTTTTCAGCCCCACTTGAGACCACCCGTCCTGCCGGTGCCCTGAGCAGTGCAATGCCAGCCAATGTGTCACCAGGCTACGAGTGCCCGAGCTGGCAGCCCTTAGGGGGAAGGAAACCTACAGCCTTTCCGCTCGGGATAACCCAGCCTCATCGCCGTGGGAAAGCCGCGCCGCTGCGGGGCGGAGGGGGGGTGGGCTGCGCAGTCCGCGGCCTCCGCCGGGTTAACACCCCCCCATACGGTTTAACACATACACACAGGCCCCACCAAGTCGTCGTCGTCGTCCCCCAAAGCGGGGGTATACGAGACGCAGTAGGGCTCCTGTCCCCCCCGAGTAGCGCCGCTCAACCCCTGCCCGCGGCGCGCGGGAGACTCCCTGGGAACGCTGCCCGCTGCGCACGCGCGCTCCCGCACCCGCGCGGGCACCCCCTGCGCGAGCGCCCTCATCATCCTCCCAAATCTCCCCGGTCCGAGCGCCGCTGCCCGGTTGCCCTCCCCCACAAAACTGAAAGGACGGCAAGCCACCGCCCCGCCTCGGAGTGGGAAGCTGCCGCCCCGGGTGCCCGGTGTCCCTGTCCACCGTGTCCCCCATCCCGCCCTCCAAGCGAGCGCCCCGCGGGCCTCTCACCGTCCCGGCTCTGAGCACCGCTCTCGGCCATGGCGCCGGAACGCTCTGCTCGCGCCAAGGCTCCTGAAAGTGGCGCGAGACGGGAGCCCCGCGAGCCGCCGCCAGATCGGCAGCCAATCAGCAGCTGCGGAGGCTCCGGCCGCCCGCGCGGGGGCGGGCCCGGCACCACCGCCGGGGGGCGGGGGACGAGCGGCGGCTGCCGGAGGGACCGATGGAGGAGGTTTCGGCCGCCCGCGGGAAGGGGTGTTCCATCCGCCTCTCTCCTCAAAGCGGAGTGGGTGAAGGAAGCTTCGGCCGAGGTGGAGGTACTTCCTGGGCGAGGCCTATGCCGTCGGCGGCGCTTCGGCCGGGGCTGGCGGGACCAGTGGCCGTAGGCGGTTTGCGGGGCCGAACTGAGCTGGGCCCGCCGCTTGAGCCGCCGCTTTGCAGTCGCTTGTTCGTCCTGAGGGCTCGAAATGCGTGCGAGGGCAGCAGCAGAGCAGGGCTGTCCATCGGGTAGTGTCTGAGGGATCTCTAGCAGGGCTCCCAGTTGCTGCCGGTATCTAAGGCCTTTAAAACCGTAGTGGTATAGGTGCCTTTCCTTGGGGCAAAATAATGTAAATGCACACTCCTGAACAGGGAGAAGGTGATGGTTGATGTAAGCCACCTAAAAACTGGAGGCAGTCTGCAGCGTGAGTCTCGGGAACCGACTGCAATAACATGGTCAGTAGTAGATCAGTCCCTGCTGGTAGAAACCGGCATTTCCCTCACCGTTTTAAGCAGTATACCACTAAAGGTCAGAGTGATCATGACAAACATCCATAGAAGCCACGTGTTTCTTTTTGCATATTTAAAGTAGATGTTACCCTCTGTCACAAATTTCAGGAACTCCAGTAAATTACTCCCTAGCATCTTCAGACAGGTGATGGTTGGCCAGCTTCATGACAAAATAGCTAATGTAATGATACTCTCCTGGTTCCCAAATCCCGTTGTTTTGTTTTGTTTTCCTTGCTTGCTAGACATTAAAGTAGATTCAGACTGATTTTCTTAAGAGGTGAAGTGCACGGAGTGCTCAGAAAAAAAGGCCTGTTAGTACATTTTTCTTACACCTAACTGGCAGTGGGGAGGTGGAGCATATTCTCTTCTTGATGCTACAGAGATACCTTCACTTACATGTGTCAAGAGTATCATACACCAGCCTCAGCTGAGAAGCAAGAACTGTGTCCAGAAATGGATATATTCCTGTTTCAGTTATAGTTAGAAATGGTTTTTAAAAGTCTCAGTTAAGGCAACTGAACCTTTACTAATTCTCGCATCTAAATTGGCTTAGAGATATCTGCCTATGTTTTCATTAAGAAGCCTATGGAAGCTGGTAGGTTTTGTGTTGTTTCACCACAGATGAACCTTGATCTTTTTTCCAAATACATCAGTGTTGGCCTGAAAAACTTGCCACCTTCATTTGCAGAATTTCCTGGATGACCATTTGTTGCTCATGAAGATATGCAGGCACTGACCCCCAGCTTCTAACAAAGGCAGGAAGCACCAACACTTCAGAGCTATTTGAGAACAAATAGGATTCTGTCCTTATGGCCAATTGGCCTAGATATACTATTTTCCAACATCTAGAAGAGACAAGTTTTGTGGTTCTGAAACAGAAAATGATTTTCCTTCTCCACAAGGACTCCTTTGCATTGGTAAGAGAGAAATAAGAAATGTACAAGATGTTGTTCCTTGTAACTTATCAACCCATTTCCTGGTAGAACATTACCTCTCACTGCTGGACCTCATCTTAAATAGAAGCAGAAGAGCCACCCTAACCATGTGTAGCAGCCCCCTGGTGGCAAAAGAGACCAGCCACCCCGAGTGCCAAAATGCCCATTGCCAGGCACTCAAGAGAATGAGACCACCCCTCTCAGCACTAGTTAGTTATTAGATCAGCTTAGCTGTAGCAAAGTTGCATCCTTGGGAACACTGACAGCTATAGGAAGAATGTGTGTTTGATGTACAGATGGCCTTTCATTGCCTGCAGTATGTCCACTGTTTGGTTTATTTCTCTTTTTAAACACATGCACAAAAGAAGGGTTTCATCATGAAGGGTTCCAATTCAGAAGCTACTCAATTTTTAAGTGGCAGGAAAACTTTATAAAGGAACAATTTCACTAAATTCTTCAGTTTGAATGAAAATAGGGTGATACAGCATTTCACATATACCTTTCACATACTTTGGAATTCTGAAGTGACTGAATTTTCATGCTTCCAGTTAAAATAAAGCAATATTCTTCTGTCAGCTCTCACACAAACAGTGGCATGTTTGTCATTCAGGTGATGCCATGACTTGAGCCGGTACACAGTGATACAGTTAATTTACCAAACTGAAGTTGCCATAGCTCCACTGTGGGAGAGCCCAGATCCAACAAAAGCCTTTTTCATGAATGCTAGTTCAATCCTAACATTCATCTCTGACCATAACAAGAATGCATCTGTTTCCCAGAGCAGCATAACAAGCATATTTAAATGCTGCAGGGGGCAGGGGATGTGCTTTGCTTTGGAAAAGAAAAACAACCCAGCAAGATTTGGGACTTCCTCTGCTAAAATGGCTTTATCACAGCAGATTACTTTGAGCTGATCTTTAACCTCCCTTGGGAGAGTCATACAAGAACAACTTGGCATGACCTTTGCTCAATTGTCTTTTAAGTACAAGAAGTGGAAATTCTGCTGTGCAGTTCAGAGCCACTCAAGGTTCTCTCTGGGAAGGTGTGATAGCTGCAGAGAAAAGTGCAAGAGAAGCACAGTAATGAAGATGGTAGGCAGAGAAAAATGCAGCACAGAAGAGGAAGCTCAGGAAACTCCCAGATTTCAACGAAAGGTGACAAACATGTATTCTCTCTCTTGTTTTCTTAATGCTGTAATTTAAATGCATAACTTAGGAATCAAAAATATTGTAAACTCATTGCAAGAGCTCCAAGATCATATAAACAGTAGTATATATTAACATATGAAAGTGCAGATGGAGTAAAGAATGAAACCTAAGTTAACTGGACAAAATAATTACTGTATTGAGGATTATTCTTGTCTTCCTTTTTATATTTAGGGCATGCTTGATCTGTCTCAAAGGCAGAAGGACAAAAAGTCAGATTCAGATATGACACATTAGCTTATGGTTGGTGGTTTTTTTGATGATGGAAAAAAATCTGTTGAAACTAATAGGGGTGGGTATAAAAACCAGAATGTGAGCAAACCATGAATTATAGCAAAGTAGCAAATTCACTTGTACTATATCTCACTAAAAATGCCAAAGCATTATTATGTTATTCTCAAGTACAGACTGTCTTTGTGGAGAGTTGTATGTATGTGCCTGCTAGTGCTCAGGACGTGGGTGTATATGATTTATGTGTATGTTTCCTACAGATGTGGGGTGTTTCCTTCTCTTACTTTTAATCCTTACATTGGTCTGAATTAATTTACCTTATCACTCAATTAACTGAAAGTTTTTACATCTAATATGCTCCAGCTCTGACTACTTCATTTCAGCAGCTGCTTACTAAACTATGCTATTCACATGATATTCCAGCATGAATATTTCAGAACTGTATGGGGAACTAAACTTCTAAAGCAGCACAGATGATGTAAATTAAAACTAAAAATCTCAAATTATTACTTACCAAGAGGTCTTTGTTTTCATAACTCTTCACAGGTGGGTTAACTGATAGAAATATGAAGGAATAGGTGCTTCTCCATTTGTTTAACAATATAGATAATGCAGACATTTGTGTTCAAGGAGTAAATTCCTTGCTTTCTAGGCCTGTAAATGCCTTTTGTTCACTGCACAGCTCTTTATAATTTCTTACCTGAATTACCTGCTAACATCAGGATGAAAAGTCAGGATAAAGTCACTATTAGGATGTTAAAGGCTCTGAAATGCAAACATGAGCTAGGAACTGGAAGACCACATTAATTTCCATTCTAACAGAAAAAATTTCTCTGGGATGAACCTCCAGAAATACTTTTTTTTTTTTCTTTTCCTAAAAAAGAAACCCCAAACATACTAAATTCTGATTGTCATAAAATGAAAAGAAATCCTAGTAACTCCACTGGAATTGGTGGAATTACACTAACCAGAACAGAGAGCAGAATCTTATCACCTGCTTGCCAAATACAATATTTCTATTCAAGCTTAGAAGAAAAGTACAAAATATTCTAATGTAAATTAAATAGGGAAGACAAGTGAGAGCAAACCCACAGAGAATGAGCCCTTGCATAATTATAATATCTATGAATTAAGTCTGATGCTAATGGTATTCAAGAGCATACAGTTATTGCCACAGCATGAAAGTCCATGTTTTAACTACTTTCAGTACTCTCTTCACAATTGCACAAAAAAGAACAATTAATGTATAAGCAGAACATTATTGCAGAGAGGCTGTTACATTTCAAGACCTGGCTAAAAATCAGATGTGCTTCCATGGGTGAATACTCTGAGAGTTCCCTGTTTCATGTCTCTTCAGCAGAAAGGAGGACAGCATCATGAGATGCTGCAAAGTCTAGTTGTAATCCTGATGATTCTCTGTTGCTGTTTTACTTCTGGTGAAAGCTGTGTTCACAGTGCAGAGAAACAGCAGGGGCCAACTGCTCCCTACAGGCAGGGAGCCCAGCAGAGCAATGCTGGCAGGACAGTTGGGCCCTCATCCCCCAGCCCCTGAGGACTATGAGTAGGAGAGCCCAGGGATGCAAGTCAGGGTCAGCCCAGAATCCAAAGCAGTCAAGTGCATGGTGATAAGGCAGATCTGAGATCAAACCAGAAATGTGACTCAGGGTTGAGCCCACTGGTAGTAACCTGGTGCAGATGCAGCCCAGGGATCACCAGGCAATTGCATGGTGACAAGGCAGGTCCAAGGTCAAACCACAAAGTCTTGGTTGGGGACCAGGATTAGGCCTGATGATGGTAAGAAGTGTAAGATGCAGCCCAGGGATCACCAGATGAATTTGTAATTATTAGGAAGGCCTGATGTCAGGCTAGGAAGCCAGGGGTGTGGCTGTGGCTGAGCTCAAACCATTGCTCCAACACACCATCTCCAGCAAGGACTGAAAATGCAGGCCAGAACTCAAATAGATCCCCTGAGCAGAGGGCAGGGAACCCACATGGGGCTGTTAGTGCCTTCAGGGCCCTGGCAGCAGACCCCCTCCCAAATAAAGAGTGCCCTCACACCTTAGAGTGATTTAACTGGTGTGGGTTATCAGTGGGCTATTTTGTGGACACTGAGCCAGGGCAGGGATGAAGGCCTGGGGAAGAGCCATGGAGAAGGGGACTTGTGGGTGGCAGAAAACCTGTAGGCCAGCCCCTAGAGGCTGCCAGGTGGGCTCTGGAAGGATGTTTCACTCAGGAGCTGGAGCTGGGCAGGAGGGCAGCATGGTGGGTACACCAAAGCCTAGGGTCAGGTTGATGACTGAGGAGGAATCACTAGAGACCCCACACAGCCATGGGCCAGGCCCAACTGTGCTCAGTTCAGGGCTTAAGAAGGCCTGAGCAGCTGCCAAGGTACAGCAAGTATCAGCTGCTTCCTAAGTACAGAGAGATGACAACATGGTGTGGCTGGTGGGGCGGTGGTTTTGGTGTCTTGATCTGCTTTGGTTTATGCAAAGGGGAAGAAGCTGTTACAGGAAGAAGCCTTCAAAGTTTCTAAGACCCAAGACTAGACATAAATACTTGTTCTGCAAAACTAAACAAGTTAGTGGGATTGTGCTTTTTTTGGCCCTGCCACCTCTCACTCAGTAACAAAAGGGGTTTTCCAAATACTTTGGTAGCTAAAACCAAGAAGATACTCAGCATACCAATACCCCACACATTGCCAAGGAGCTGCTCCTTAAAAAGAGGCAAACCAAGAGCCAAGGGGGAATCACACTGCCAGCAGACAAGGGTCCTCACCAGCCAGGACCCAGTCCTACAGTACCTGAGGAAGATAAGCAGGACAGGAGAATGTGTTCCAGTCTAACAAAGAGGCAAGGTCACAAGGCAGTACCATGGCAATGATGGTGGTCCAAGGTCAACCCTGCAGATAAGAGTTAGGATCAGGGCCAGAAATCACCAGGCAAGTCTACAGAAATGAGGCAGGGCTAAGGTCAAGCCAGAAAAAATCAGTCTGCAGCCACAGATCTAGACCTAGAGAGAGAACCTTCAGGGAGAAGCTGTTGGGGTTTGAAGCTTAAATAGAGCCCTGAGCCCATGGGCAGAGGGTGTGGGGTCAATAACCCAGGTGAGGCTTGTCAGGGCCATTAAGGTCTTTTAGTGCCCTCAGGGTCCTGATACATGTGAAGTGCCTCAAATCCAAGAACAAATTTCATAGGATCATCAGAGTTGGAAGGGACCTCAAAGATCATCCAGTTCCAACCCCCCTGCCTGGCAGGGACACCATCCAGTAGATCAGGTTACCCAGGGCCCCATCAAGCCTTGTTTTAAATTTGTCCAATTTTAATTAATATAGAAAACAGCACACCACCATCACAAGAGGTAAGCCTCCAAATAAATCTCAAATCTCTCAAACATGAAAGCTCTTGAATATTTCAGACAAAAAACCCCCAAGATACCTGCAGGGTATTCTCAATCTCTTTTCCAGAAACAGCTGTATTATGCTGGCAGAAGTTATTCCATAACTGCTCAGTAAGTAGAAGATGCCCAGTGTCAAATCAAAAGTTTCAAAGATGGTGATACTATAAGCAACTGAAATAAGGCCAAACACTCTTAATAACTAGTAATAGTTAAACTAGCCAGCAGAGAATAATTTTACAGTGTGTAAGTACGTGTTTTGTTTTGAATAAAGTGTGTAGCTCTGCCCAGATTATGAAAACATCCAGTTACTAAATTTTCAGTACCCAAAATGTGAACCCCCAACAACCACTTGAATGCAGTTTACAGTATCATTGCTTGATGTTTTATTTGTCAGGTTTGCATTTGAAATATTATGGGAAAAGATCTGTGAAGGCATTTACATGAAAAATTGTCAAATGGGAAGATAAAGGTTGACAAGAAGAGTGGAGGGAAAGAGAGTATTGGAGACTATCAATACTGGAAAGATAGTGTGACAGAACACTGATGATCAGTCCAAGAAGTTTGAAATTGAGCTGGAGGAAAAGGAAGTCATCAGACAGACTGAAAATGGGCAGAAGAGAGTGCAGTACAAATATGTGCAAGAAAGGCAGTCTCAGCTTTGTGTGGATTTAATGGGATTGGAATGAGTATCTAGAAAGCCAGAAGAGGGGAAAAAGAGAAAGGAGGGCTAACAACATAGTTTAAATAGGAAAGAGATTTTTCTTAAATTATATTTTCTTTGTAACAATAAGAAGCAGAACAAAGAATATGAATCATTTATACTGATATATATATATAATGTAGAGAGATCTGCAATATCCTGCATAGTATTTCTTGACAGCAGTGAAGTTGCAGATGTAGTGCTGAGCTTGCACCACTCTTCAAGAAATCTATGGAGAACCCAAAATAGAACAGGGGGGACAATGAGAAGATCTGGAGAATATGACCTATAAGAAACTATAGCAACAACTTGGGCAGTTTAATCTAGAAAGTCATGAGAGACGTGACAAAAATACTAACCTGCATGCTGAATGCTAGCTCTCTACTCCAAATCCTCAAACTATTATTTCAAAATCTTAACCATACAAGTCACACAAAAAGTGAAAGAAAGTCTGTTCTCCATGTACAGTGGAAAAAGCAAGCAGGGGCAACAGATTACAGCAATGGAAGTTCAGGTTCAGGAGGTTCAAGAAAACTTTCTGTCAAGTACTAATGAATCATGGTAAGAGAGGACTGACTAGATAGTTGGGGTTCTGGGAAGGGAATGACCAACAGAGGTTAGCTAATCAAAGTGCTTCCCAGCCTCTATGCATCCAGCAGAAGAACCCCACTGCCACCCCTCATCCTCCTCTGACAACCCAATAATTAAAAGCTTGATTTTTAAAATTAGCAAGAACAACAGAACAATCTACTAATGGGACAGACAGACCTAACATTGCTCACACTAAGTGACTGTTCCTCTGTAGAAAATTAAAATGAAGACAGGCAAACTCTTGGTCAAAATTCAACTGTAATTTCTGACCATTTTCTTCAAAAATGCTTATAAAAGTAGTTAATGAAAGAGCAAGAGCACAAAGAACCTATCCCAAAGTAGGTAGCCCCATTTATTGGAAACAGTGCTATGAAGCTCAGGTAATGGCATTGAAGCAAAATTCAGCTCATTTGTTAAATATTCAATAATTTATTCTATGATGTTTTCTGTAGATGTTTGGCTTTGAAGTCAAACACTATTTAACCATACAAGTCCCTGGTTTTCCATAGTTCCCTGCTGACTTCTAAACAGAAATAACATGAGGGTCTATTCCTCTCCATTATGTTTTCTTTATAAGTCAGAAGACTGTTGCAGCCTCTCTCATACAAAGACCATTTTAAATACAACTTCTGCTGGGCTAACTGATGCTTGAGATCCAGTGAGGCACTTCAGACACTTGATGATATTCTCCAAGGGCTGCAATGAGTTCCACTCTCTGGTTTTACAAGGACATCAGAATAATGGAGTATCTCTGCTTTAATAAAGCAAATGTTGTAGTTCTTAGCCTGGAAACATTGCTGAGTATTTACAGGCTTCCCTGTGATAGTAAGATACCTGGACAACCATGAGCAATTCAGCCAAAATACCTTGTTAGCCAGTGGGTTGGGTGTAAGTCATTCTACCCTGCTGCACCTAGCAGTCTGTACCACTCCTTTGCAATTACAAGGACCAGAAAGCACTCCTTGTTAAGTAGATGTGAAATGACTGTCATTTTCCTGCTCAAGCAGTTTGAGATCTTTAATGGGTTTAGTCACAATTTCCAAGTAGCTCCTTCTAGGGATTTTGCCTTAAGATAAGGATGCAATTAGTGTACAATCATAGAATTGCCAGAGTTGGAAGGAACCTTAAAGATCATCTAGTTCCAACCCCCCTGCCTGGCAGGGACACCTTCCACTAGATCAGGTTGCCCAGGGCCCCATCCAGCCTTGTCTTAAAAGCTTCCAGGGACAATGAACAACATAGCTACGAATCTGGATGTAGTAATTTTGATGAAGTTTCTTGCTTATATTAATCAATCAAATATAGAGGAAAGAACCTCTCTGAGGGAAGTGGACACATTAATTCATGTTCAGATTTAAGCCATGTTGGCCTATTTGTGCTAGTCTGCTAGAATCAGTTTAACATGTAATATGGTAAAAACACGGCCAAGATTTTATAGGTGCTGCTGTCTACAAGGAATGGAATTTCTTATAGGTCCAGCTGTGAGCACTGATCACTGCTCCACAAAAATATTTTAGAATATGGTTAAATAGAAAAAGAAAATTGAAAAATACAGGGAGATATCTAAAAATCAGGGCTTGAAGATATGGAAGAATCTACACAGAACATGTGTCTCTATAATATTCAGCTGCCAGCAAAACTCAGAGAGGGATAATACTTTCACTTTGAGAAAGGAGAGGATTTAAATGTAACACCGAAACATTGGGTTTGTATTTTTCACACTTTGAGAGTTAATTGTTCCAGTTTGCAAACTGAAACTCTATAGAAGAAGCACCACTACATATCACAGAACCACAGAATCACAGAATATTAGGAGTTGGAAGGGACCTCGAAAGATCATCTAGTCCAACCCCCCTGCCACAGCAGGATTCCCTAGACCAGGTCACACAGAAGCGCATCCAGGCGGGTTTTGAATATCTCCATAGAAGGAGACTCCACAGCCTCTCTGGGCAGTCTGTGCCAGTGCTCTGGCACCTCAACTGGGAAAAAAATGTTTCTTGTATTCACATGGAACCTCCTGTGCTTCAGTTTACAGCCGTTGCCCATTGTCTTGTCACTGGGCTCCACTGAGAAGAGCCTGACCCCATCCCCCTGACACTCACCCTTCAAATATTTATAAACATAAATGAGGTCACCTCTTGGTCTCCTCTTCTCCAAGCTAAAGAGCCCCAGCTCCCTCAGCCTTTCCTCAGAAGGAAGATGTTCCACCCCCTTCATCATCATCAGTGGTTGCCAAGAGCTCAGTCATTAGAAGCAGTGGCTGTACATTCCTGTTACTTCTGAGGGAATGGCAGAAGGATGCCCAGGAGATACGTACTCAGCCTGGTGCAGGGTATTTGGTTACATAAAAGTAATCAGGTGAATGAACTTTCCCACCTGTCACTCTTGTTCCACTTTCTTTTAAAAGTTGGCTGACTTGTAAGGATTTGCAAAAGACCATCTACTGAGCTTCTCCAGTCAAACCTAATTGTCACTTATTTAGTATAGAGAGTAAAGATTCATTCCAGTCTTTCGAAAGCCTGTTCTGCCCCCACAGCTAGAAGAAGGTGCAATTTAGGATATCTTAGTCAAGATACTCTGTACATTGGCTAAGATCCTCAGAGCCAAGATGGTCAGTGACAAATTCCATTTGGATAGGCATGACATACCCCATAACCTTCCCTCTGCCATTATTTCAATTTTCTCTATTAATGAGGTACACAAGATTTCCTCAGCATGCTGTTCAAACAGAAGGAAAAACAAATTATAGAGTATTTCCCAGAGGTGGAATTCAAATAAGCAGCAAGGAAAGCATTCCATTTCCCCTTTGAAATTCTGGCACAGCTTAGATAGATGACAACACTACTTCAAGACAGACATCATTCTTTAATGCTACATGTATATGGAAAGACTTACCTCTGTGAAAGATGAATCAAAATGCAGTCAGAGTCAATAGCAAACTCTCAGCATGAAAGCAAAGATGAATTTCACCCTTTTGTGCTCAAAACAAATAAAAGGCAAGGAAATTTACATTTGCTGTTTATTGGCAAACATCCAGCTGCAGGAAGGTCCATTTCCCTTTCATCCCTATCTCCACACTCCCTCCTGGTCGGGGGAGGAGGGGGGTTGTTGGACACTGACCTTGGATGCACCCAGACCTAGTACTACTCCCTCAGCATAGAAGCACTGGTCTGAGCTACAGAAAACTCTGTGACATGAGCTGGTATGTGTGGTTGGGTTTATAAAAGGTTTAACTGCTGCACCTCTGGCTGCTCTGGTCCTACCACTGCTCAATCACACTGTCCAAGTATTCCTCCAACAGCCTAATGTTCCCGCAAATATTTTTCCTAATAAAATTAGCTATAGATTTCAGGCAGAGTGCTGGATTAATCATGGTTTAATCATTTCCCTTGAGCATGCTTTCCATAATGTGTGAGCAGTCCTCACAGAATAACTGATAAAGGAACTTAGTTGTGAGAAAAAGATTCAGCTGTGAGATTTAGGTAGTCTGGGTACTTGTTTTGCTTGCTCGGTCACCTCTTTTGGCATGTGTTTTCTTTTTTTCCTGACTTCTTTCTCATTCTTTTCACAGTCTTTTTTTATTTCTACTTTCTTTCTCCTCTCCTCTTCATTTACCCACCCCTTTCCCTTTCATATAGTACTTTTTTTTAATTGCACTTGGCCTCCTTTGAAAATGTGCAAAAGAAATTTGAAATGAAGCTGTCAAGTCCCAAGGAATGTCCCTGAGGCAGAATTCTCCTGTAATTCCTCATGGCTTTGGATGGCCTTAAACGTTTGTCTCTTGATGAAGTCTGAGTTTTAAAAACAGTGCTCACAGTGCCCACTGCAGCTGAGTACTACTGGAATGCACTGTAACAGACCTATCAAGGTTAGCAATAGCCAATGGAGCCTCTCCAGTCTAAAAAGTGTTTGCTTTATATTATCTCGATTGCGTTCTCACAGTGTTTGAGTAAGAGGGCCTGGTATTTCACTCCAGCACTGCAGAAGCCACAGCTTATGTGTGGTGAAGTAGTTGAAGATGTAGTTGTGAGACCTGGGCAGGCATTAACCAGGTCCCTTCTTAAGGGCCTGGGAACTTTGTCGTGTATTTGGCTGTGACAGAAATATTTCGCTGCATTCAGACAGAGCTGCTACCGTTACAACTTTAGTATCACAATTTTGCAAAAGCATTGCCTAGAAATTCAAGTCAAGTCAAAATGAATGTGTATTTCTCTCCCCTGAATTCTTTTGATGTCACTAATTGAAAACATACATAATATGTGACAATGCCAGAGGGGGCGCCATGAAGATGATTCAGGGCCTGGAGCACAGGACAGGATGAGAGAACTGGTTTTTTTCAGCCTGGAGAAGGCTCCCAGGAGACCTTATAGCGGCCTTCCTGTACTTGAAGGCAACTTACAGGAAAGATGGAGAGAGAGACTCTTTTTCACAAGAGGTAGTGATAGGTGGAGGGGTAAAGGCTTTAAAGTGAAGGGGTGGATTTAGATTAGATATAGGGAAGAAATTCTTCACTATGAAGGTGGTGAGACACAGGAACAGGTTGCCCAGAGAAGTTGTGGGTGGTCCTTTCCTGGAAGTGTTCAAGGCCAAGTTGGGTTGGGTTTTGAGCAACCTGTTCGAGTGATAGTTGTCCCTGCTCATGGCAATGGGATTGGATTTGGATGATCTTTGAGGTCCGTTCCAACCGAACCTGTTCTATAAGTCTATGGTGTTTCAGTCCTACTCCGAAAAGGCTCTCCCAGCAGCTTTTTCCTCCGCAGTGGAGGCGGAATCATGAGGCCGCTGTGGGCTCACCCTGGGAGCTGGTGCCGAGGACCGGCCAGCGCTGGGAGCTTCGCAGCCGCTGTCCCCCGGCGGGAGGCGCGCAAAGCCTCCAACGGCGGCTCTTCGGGCAGGAGCTGTCCGTTCAGCACCGCGCCCGCCCGCCCGCCCACCCCGCCCCTCCTTGCTCCCGCGCTCCCTTTTGAACAAGTCAAACCTCACCGCAGGTCGCTGTGAGGGAGTTACCGAGGGCGGGCTCGCGGGAACCGTACGCTGAAGCGGCGCCTGGCCTTGGCTGCGCGGCTGTGTAGGGTTAGGGGGAGATAACGCCAGCGCGGCTCTTCGGGCGGTTCTTGCCTCCCAAATGCTCACACAGCTCCTGCACGCCTTGCTCTGAGTCTGAGGCACCAAGCTGGGCCTGCTGGCCCTCGGGAGGGCACACCCCGCCCCGGTGCGGCACAGATAGGACACGGTTCCTCGAGGTCGGAGGGGTGGTACAGTCCGGCGGCGGAGGGCCACAGGATGGCAGTCCGGCCTGCCTTGCCTTGCCTTGCCTTGCCTTGCCATGCCATGCCTTGCCGTGCCGTGCCATGACATGCCATGCCACCGCCACGGGGCCCGCGTCCGCCCGGCCGAGCCGCCGGGGGCCGCGGTGGCGCGGCGGGGCTGGAGCCAACCAGAAAGCCGCATGCAAATGAGCGCGGCGCACCCCGCACGAAGGGGGCGGTGGCGCGGCGGCGGCCTCCCGGTTGCCATGGCGACGCGCGGCGGCTGTGCCCCCGGGTGGCTCCCGGGGAGACCCCCCGCGGGGCGGGCACGCGCGTGAACGGTGGAGCCCCGCGCCGGGCGGGCCCCGGGCGGAGGCCAGGTTGCCTCCATCCGTGACCAGTGCTGGCGCCCGATGCTGAGTCAGAAACGGCTATCCCGAAATCCCCCTCTGAGGCGCGGCGCTCGGAGGCCATGGAGGAGCTAGAGCACACCTGTCCCCAGCCTCGCCTGGTGAGTCGGGCGCGGCCCCGGGCGGGGGCTGGGCCCCACCTCGGCCCTTCCGCCTCAGCCTTCCGCGGCGCTGTGGGGTCGCGGGGACAGCGCGCGGGTGGGGCGCGGCGTGTGGGAGGTGGGAGGCGAGGGTATGAGGGAGGGAAAGGGCAGTCCGATAATATGGTCGGTCCCTTTGTGTAGCGCCGCACCTCGGCGGGGGTATGGGAACGGTAGAGCCTGCAGTGGGGGTGGGTTGTCAGCCCGTGCCTTGGGGTGCAGGTCCCGTTCGGGCTGCCCTTGCCGTGCTTTGCCGTGTGGTGACTTGGGGGAGTAGGCAGAATTTCTGGTCCCATCTTTAAAATAAATCAAATCAAATCACGCCCTCTCTTCCCCCAAGCCCCCGACGGCTGAGGGTGTGTTTGGGAAATTCAGGGCTACCGCGATGGGGAAGGGCTCTCCTGAAACAGACGGAGCACAAAGCCAGGTAACGGGGGCCTGTGACTTGGTAAAGCCCTGTTACAACAACAACAAAAAATCCCTGCATGTCTTCAATGGTGAACGCAGAGGAGCAGTGTCAGCTCCAAGGAGGCGGCAGCGGGGAGCGCTGGTCGGTCCCCGCCTTTCACCGTGCTGCGGCCCCTGCTCACCGGTGCGTCCTGCCTGGACCGGCAGCCTCCGGCCTCCTCAGTCAGCCTCCTGGGACCTGTCGAGCCCTGCAGGCCGGTCGCTCGGCCATGTTTGGTGCCCCCAAGAGCGGCAATCTATGCTTTCCTCAACTTCAGAGCCCAGCGGGGAGTTTCCCATTCGATTCGGCATATGTAAGGAAGGAGAGAGTCTTGGAGAGCTGGCGTTTGGGGGGACAGGAAGGTAAAGAGCAGAGAGAGTGACAGTAAAAATACGGTCTTTGGTTAAAGGTGAGGGAAGGCTCCCTCAGACTGTGCAGGCAACTTTACAAGGATGCTCTTCCCCCAGAGTTAAGGTGCCCTTTTATCAACTGCTACTTTAAAAATACCTGGAATGTTTCTTTGCTTCTTATTTAAACATTTAATTATTCCCATCGGGAATGATCACTTCTTTCCTCAACCTGGTATGCAGCATTGGCAAGGCAGTGGGATAATAATAATAACAGTACATATATGCACAGACAGATATGCAGGGATGGTATCAAGATGTGCAAGTGCATGATGGATGCAACAGTTTAGTACTGGAAATTAGATCATTTAACACCAGAATTCAGTCACAGCCCTAATTAAAACATATTTGAACATCAAACTTCAGTAATTAAATTCAACACTATAGTTGAGACATTGTTCTGATATGACAAGAAATAGCAACAGTCATTGGAGCTGACCTAAATTAATGTTTTCTACTTGCTAGTGTTATAATTAGAATCAATTTTAAAGAAGACTGTTAATTTCTTCATGGAAGGCTTTTGGAGGTGTTTTAATGAGGGAATTTTGTTCACATGTTGTTACTGCAATGTCTTCATACAGGCTGTCTTAAGATTTCTCTGTCAAAAGCTCAGCTATAACAACCTATTTGAATATATTACTCCATGTAGTCTGACGTTTTAAAAGATTTTAAAGAAAGAAGTGACAATATGATGCCAGTATTTACAGTATCATGCATTCCAGGATAATTTCTGTGGAAGTTAAGGTGACAGCTAGAGTACACGGATAAAACATGAATTCATTATGATGTTTTAGATCTTCCTGAGTACCAGTAATGGGCAGTAGAGACATTTGAAATAAAGACTTATGGAAAGTATGTCCTCATAAAGTGACATTTTGTCAGTTAGCTGATCTGTAGTATCTTCAGGTAAAAAAAAAAAACCCAATCCTGCCTGATGAAGGATAATGCAATACACTGTACTTGTTAGGGCATAAAGAGTGATGCAAACAAACATAGTGAAATTATGTCTTAAGTGACAAGAATTCAGAGCTGGTACTCTGAATTAATCACCCCTTGACAGGTGATCTAATAATATGGATATCAAGTTCCTAACAGATCTTCTTTAAGATCTTCAGTGCTTCTCTGATCCCACTCCTTTGAAGGTAACATATACAGTGGTGGGCCAATAATCAAATCACTTACTTCATTCAGATAAATGAAAGAGGGTGTCTCAGATAACATTTCAGTATTGTTTTATTATCCTGGACCTCAGAATGGCTTTGATACCTCAGAAGGATATAACTGATGTCAAGTAAAGTCCATCAGATGACTTTTTAATGCTGATCACTGCTTACTACACATCTCCAAAATGAATTATTTGGGCTTACAGTTTCTTAATATGAGCTCATTTTTAGGAAGCAATTTTTGTTAAGAAAACTTCAGAATCAGCTTAAATTTTAGAAGATGAAAAGGTTAGTTGTTTCCTGAAACACTTGTCATCCTTTTCATCAAAACAGGAATTATTTATTTAACACCTTAAAACTGAATATTTTTCATGTATATCTACCACTAGATCCTCTGATTTTAGGCTATGGAGTCTGCTAGCTTGGCAGGAAGTATCACAGTAGGACTAAAGAAAACCCCTGTATGCTTCAAAGAGCAGGAAAACAGGGGACATTGAAGGCAATTCTCAGGTAAGTTTCAATGTGTATTGAAACATGATGTTTCCCAGTGCCTAGTACTGTTGTGATATAAATTGCCATTAAGTTTTTTCCAAGACACTCCTAACCAACTAGAGCAATTAATGAACAGTTGTGCTTCAGTCAATTCCCCTGGTCCATCTCTCCCTTAATCTTTGCCTTCTTTATGTTTTCAACTTCTGTTTGTCTGAATGGCAGGAACATCTCTCTCTGAGTGACAAATGTAACTTAGTCTCAATGCACAATGGAGGAAAAAAAACCAAGCCACAGGCTTTATTCATAGTGGTGTTGTAGTAAAGGGGAAAACCCCACAACTAGTGTTTCTCCACTCCTGTATATTTTTGCATTTATCCATTTCTTCTGGACCAGACTACTGGGTTAGACCACGTTCTCATCTACCACTGCCCCATCCCTTTGTTTTAAATGAGCATTGCTTCTCCTACTTAAACCCTAGGATAGCCAAGGTTTGGTCATGGGAGCCTTCATTGTTTTAAATGGGATAAACATTGCTGCTGGTCATACCTTGCTGCACATTCAAGGTATGGCAGTTGCCTCTGGATGTTTTTCAACAAGCTGCAGAGCACTGCTGGGCTGTGGGTCTCAGTCTGGGAATCCCAGCTTTAGGGGTTGCCTTCCTGTGTCTAAAAAGGCCCATGAGACAAGGTCTTAGTTGAACTGGAGGCAGAGATACCATAGGAGAAATACCAAAGAGTAAGTACAAAGCCTTGTGAAATTATTTGCTTTTTATTTTATGATTTATGTGTGTCTGTTGGGATCAAGAGTTTGACTTTGTTCCTACAAGACTTTAATCCCACATGTGGACAGCTCCTTGAAGGATTGGTTTGCACCTCGAGACTCACCCTGAAAGAAACAAACAGGCACTTCAAGACACTTTGTTCAGGAAGACAACTCCAGATAGTGTCTTTCAGAAAAGGAAACAATGGCAATTTATAAAGACAGTGCTGCAGATAAAGCAAAACCAAATACACATTGAAACTTGCTTCAAAACCTAATGCTTGGTTCCATCTTTCCCTCAAACATGCTGAGAGCTTCTTTTCCTTGTATTTCATGTCTCTGTCATCCAATGTAGGCCTCAGTGGGAACATCTGGGAAAGTGCTGCTGGGACCTGGGTACCAATGTCTTGTTTTAAAAACTGGCTGAAGTCCTTAGGGCTAGGCTAGCCAAGGGAATGCAGGATGATGAAATGTATGCTTCCATCACAGTACTCACCTTGTTGTGCTTTAAGTCTAGCAGGAGACTGAGCCTGAATCAGGAATACAGGGTCTTCTGCAAAACACTGGGAAAGTCAGAACCTTAAGAAAGCAGATAAACAGAAAGCCACCTGAATTAGCCAAGGTCAGCTACAGGGGAGGAGGGGGAGTAGACAGGTATGTGGCTGGTTTGGCCTGTACTTGCAGGGGTGTTGGTGAGTAGAGGGCCAGGCAGGAATTAAACAGCACTTTGCATGCATTTAAAGTAAAGTAAAACTATCTTCAGGATGACATAAAGAAGCAGAGAGGTGCTTTTTGCTGTGTCTGCTCTGTCCTTGACAAGGTGATCCCAGGAATACTGGGCTGTTCCCAAGATGATGGTTACATGACATCTGTGCTACCATCAGATGCCTGTTCTCAGGCAGCTCGAGATGTGGCCAGATCCCATTTGTCTGTGCAGAAGATGGCATCAGGGCCCTGTGTGGAAGTACTCAGTTTTTTCTGCTCAGCATCACTGTTGCAAGGATACAGTAAGTAGCTGGAGACTTAGGACCTATCCATATGGCAGATAAAACATGTTCTGCCAAGGCACTGTAAGCATCAGGGCTGTTTGAGGTTCACTCTTCCAATCCCAGAGGCTGCTCCCAAGCCCCAATTTACTTCTGCTGTCTTGTCTTGAGATCACAGTATCACAGAATGTTAGGAGTTGGAAGGGACCTTGAAAGATCATCTAGTCTAACTCCCCTGCCAGAGCAGGATTCTCTAAGACTAGAGGCAGAAGCTACAGACCTTTACAGTTGAATAGGAATTAATTCTCAGGTATCTTGGGGCAGCTAAATTTATGATGCTTTGGAGAATGAGACTCAGGTACAGTTGAAGATCACAGCTTTCACATCATTTTAGGTATCAGCTGCTTTAGCCATTTTGTTTATTTTAATGATTTTTCAGAAGAAATAAGAGTGTGTGAATTCAGTCTTTCAAATTATTCAAGTACATTTGGGAAACACTTTATTTTATTTTATTGAAGGGTAGAGGAGAATGTTTTAGTACTTTCACTCACTGGAGCTCTATAACAGTTTAAGAGGCACTAGACTCTGTTAGACAATTTCCTTGTTGCTGCTGTTAAGCAATGAAATGTTAAGCACAAAATGTGACATAATTGCAAGAAAAGTGTGCATGCTTTGGATTCCAGTATTTTCATCCCTGGATGCTTTCCTCTCTTCATATTTGCAAACAGTGTTTTGAGAGGGTCTGATGCAACCTCTAGAATGATTTCAGCTATTTCCATGAGCTTCCATATATCTTCCTATTTCTCTTTCCCATATCACTGAAAGGTATATGCAGTTTTAATCAGGAGCTAATGATGAATTTAGGGCTTTTTATTATGGTTAAAAAGTGTCCTGTGCATCTGTTTCTCTCTCACGTGATGTTGTGACTTAGGGGGTCTGCCATCTGTTTACTTCAATATGGAACTAAACATAAATATATAAGCAGCCTAACATTTAAGGAACCAAAAATTACTTTATCTGACCAATTATCTCTTTGGTCTCTTACAATTTTGAGGTTTTCTCTGGATTAATTTTCATTTCCAGAGATGTTGGCTACTGCATAAAAGCATAAACTCATAAAAACATGCCAAATGTGATTTGCCCTTGGGGACATGTAGCAATCCTTGCCACACACACACACAAAAAGGAATAATTGCCTGTAGACTCCAAAAATCTGCTGTGATTTTCCTTTACAATATCAAAAAGATATGCAATTGGTATATGCTCTTAAATGCCATAGTCTGCAAAACTGTGCTGCAATCTGTATCCATCAGATACAGAGAACTACAGATATTTTTGCAGGACTCACAAATGACATAAACACAGGGAGAAAACATTCCATTCTCTGTATTACATTCCTTGTTTGCAAATGCATATATGCAATGCTATTTTAGGAGCAGTTTTTATTAGGCAAGTATCACCAATTTCTTAGTGTTCTGTTGTTGTTACTATGAAGGTTTCTATCAGAGCTTTAAAAAAAGAGTAGAAAACCATAATAAATTGAAGCTCTGTTCCCTCCTCAAAAATGTAAAAAGAATTAGAAGTTAACAGATGCATAAAATGTAAAAAGAAACCCAACACAAACATGGATGTGGAGCAGAAGACAGACAGAATTAGGAGCCAAATCCTAACTACTCTGGCAAGAGGTAGGTGTAGCATATAACCCTGGTGCCCAGACACTCACTGCACACACAACTTTCTATCCCAGTATGTGCTCATACCTTTGTTTTCATATAATCTGCTTTCCTTTCCTACACACACACACATAGACTGATGGCATCAAGTGAAAGCTCTTGTGAAGGACATAGGATGAAACAGAAATCTGGTAGAGAAGCCCAGTGTGCTCCCCATGGGAAAATACTTCTTAGGGTGCTTCTGCCTGCCAGCTGGGGAACTGCAGAGAGTATGTGCCTCCTGTGTGGGAGGGAAAATGGGGGTTTTTTTTACTTCAACATTTTGAGTAACAGTTTATACAAAATGCTGTCCTCCATCTGACACAAAATGTTTGATAGATATTAAGTTTCTTTATGTAGAAGCACCAACAGAAATTGGATACTGGGCCAAATTCACCCAGTAGCTTAGACATAACTCAGTAGATTTCAATAGAAAAACCTATGTTAAAGGTGAAGTTTGGTCCTTTTAGCCACAGATCAGGTACAGTAATATGCAAATAAAAAGAAATGGGTATTAGAAATCCAAAACACATGAACCAACTTTATCTCCAGTTTCTGGGTTGATCAATAAAACACAGAGTGGCATTAGAGCAGTGGTTACACATTTTTGGTCTGTTGATCATGGCCAACCCTCAGCATTACTCATGGGCCAGCAAGCACCTGCCATTCAGCTTTGAATTGCAAATGCAGTATGGCCAGTTTGGTTCTGCAGTTCCTTTGCAATGGCCTCATTTTGCAATGGTGTCTGCAGACTCTGCTTGGTAACCAGAGCCCTGTTGAAGGAGACTCATGCTTTATCCTGAAATACTGCATATGCCTCCTCACTGCCAAGACATCTGACAGCTTGGCTAAGTCTCTAGACAGCAGACAGCCTAGATGGCCATCATCTAGGCTCATGGGCTGCATGCCATCATAGCTGCAGTTGGTTCTTTCAATGAGTCCTACCTGGCTCACTTGTATCCAGTGCTCCTTCCAGTTGGGCCAGGGGAACAGGCTCAAATGGGTAAGCTGTTGAGGGTCACATTTCTTTTCCAGCTGGTGTTCATGGAGCTTCAGGTGTTTCATCAGCAGATCTTTCAGTTGAGTTCTGCTTGACTTGGAGACCATCCTACCTCTAGGATGGATTTTATTTTGTAAGTAACATGTTCCAGTTCAGTCAGAAGTCATGGCTGTCATGCAGGAATCTTGTCACGAAATTCTTTGGCCTTCTGCAAATATTAGACTAGATTATATAAAGGTTGTTCTAGTTTCATAATATATGAATCTGTGCATATATGCATCATTCTGCTTCCTGGGAAGGCAGTGGAACCTGCTTTTATTATATCTTCAGTTTGTAATTGCATCTTGCACTTAATCATTACTGACAATACTAATGACAAACAAAGTATATTTGGTTGAAGATAAAGTCCAGGAAAAGCAAGTAAGAATAAGGCAGTTTGGAATGCTGTTCTTATTAGGTTAGTTTGTCCTATTTTTAGTTTAAAGCCACCTCCCTGAGTCAGCAGAACTGTGGGAGAACAGGCTAGATTTTTCTTTTGATACCCATGTTAATATTGGAACTGTTTGTGAAAAGTTCACCTGGAGGCACTCACCAGTAACACTCAGTTACAACTTTGTTGCTCATAAAGTTACCTTGAGTAATCTTAACCCAAATAGGTAACTAGACAGACAATGAAATTTTGGAGCTAGCTGTCTCCTCATTGCCTACTCCTTTCATGGGCTATTTGGGAAGAGCAGGGGGGTGTTCCCCCTTGCAACCTGGCAGTTCCTCTGAGTTTCAAGGCAGTTAACCCCTCACTACTTTACAAGAGGTCAGAGAGTAATGGGAATATTGACAGGTCTGGTTCTAAGCCCTCATCTGTAAAGCAAGCTTTAATAATGAGCATTTACAAAAAGTGGGAAGCTAATACAGGTTGTTTTCCATTGAGCAGAGACCAAAAGAAAAATCCTGGTGTTGCAAAAGTGTTTACATGGTTGAAAAGCACCACTGTGTTTGCCTGGAGAGGAAAAAAAGGTATCTTCCTGCAAACCAGGCCTATTTTCTTCAAATAATCTCCAAGGAAACAGCCTCTGCCAAGCTAGGATGTGATTACCAGTTGCAGGCCTCAGTGCATAGCCATTATTGTTTTAACATTTCTGCCTTCCTCTTTATCCCAGCAGGAACCAGGCTGTATGGGCTGCTGTGTAACTTGACCTTGCTTGGGGATAAAAAGACAGGTTAGCACACAGTGATTGCAAAGCCAGAAAGAAAAAGACAGTATTTAGAAAATAAAGGAAGGAGCTGGCATGGTATGATTATGTGTAATGTTCTACACTGTGTGGTGTGGGTGGCTCAAGGAACAGTTCCCATCCAGGAGACTCAGACAGAAACTTGGACTTGGTCATTGAGTTTCTCCATTTTTAACCTTGTCTGTGCAGAAATGCTGGGATTTTTATCACTAAGATACTAATGATGATGATTTTCTGCAACATTTGAGATGAAGAAAGAAAAGGATAGATAGATATAAGGGGAAAAAAATTACATAAAATGTTTGTGCTTTCAGTAATCAGCAGAAAGAGCTGGTTATGAATTTTTATGGTTATGAATTATGAATTTTTAAGTCTTTGTTGCTGTTTTACTACTGTCCTCTGAGCTTTCCATGCAACAGGCCAGTGAGCCCAGGGATCAGCATCAATTAGGCATGACATGTTAAAAGTGTCCCAGAGATGCTGAAGAAAATAAATGCTCAGTGAATAAGCATTTAGCATCTAGAAGCATGAGTGCTCAAACTGGTCTGACAACTGTATATCACACAAATGGCCACTGTCAAAACCTGACCAAGCCACAGCTGCAAGGCAATGGAGGTCCTAGCTAAATCATGGTGGAGGCAAAGTTAAGTGAGAGATTTCCTTTGGCTTGTCTCAGCCACCACCTCATATCACAAAAACAAAGCAACCCAAACCTCAGCTATGATTTTGTAAGGATTTCAAGCCAAGAGCAGTAGAAGTGTGGGCTTTCATATCAGACCATATGGCAGATAATAAATATCTGAGGATCTAATCACTGATAACTTCCTACATAAGCACTGGCAGAAAATACAATTTCCATAATCAAGTCTCCTGACAGATAATGTCACATCATTCTTCAGACATCTTCACTCCCCCTCTTGTATCTTTAGGTTATCAGCTCTTTAGAGCAAGTGTGCTTATGGTGCTCTGATCACAGCTAGAGCATTTTAGTGCTATTAACTGTATGTGTCAGACCAAAGAAAGAAGTTGCAGCTCAGTTAGCTTTAGTTAGGTGGGACTTCTGTTTGCATTCTTGCCTTTATTTTGAATGGTTCCTCAAAATTATACAAGACTCTGATTAAAAACACAAGAAAACAACCTGTACTCCCCATTACCTCTACTGATGGCAGTGGAAGGAACTGATGCTTGTGAAGAGCTGGCTCACTGCAGCTTTGTAAATCCCAATTACTTTTTCCCAGCTATTATTTACAATAGCAAAATACATGTTGGGCTTTTGGAGTCATTGAAACCAAACCAAGGATCAAGCTTCTTGGGCCATCAAACCTGAGTTTGTTGTGCAAACAGAAGAATTACATACTTGTACCCACCTCAGAAAAGCTTGTGCTTCTCAACAGAAGCAAACAATTAGGTTGCATGACGAGTTTGGAAAGCTTTGTTGTCCCCATCATTTTACCTTATGTGAATTGTATATGCTCAAGGGTGACCAAAAAGCAAAGATCTACAGAGAACAAACCATCATTAATGGTTTTTAACTACTTGATGGAAAAAACAAATTGACTCTCTTTGTGGTTTTCCCTCCTCTCAGACTCTGACATCCCCTGCGCCGTTTGCAGATGAAACAAGCTGTCAGTGCCAAGCCCCCCATGAGAAGCTAACCATTGCACAAGCCCGCCTGGGAACACCAGGTATGTGTAGACAGCTACCTCAGCAGGACCATGGGCACTTGCAAAGCACAGACCCTGCCTTACAAACATCTGTCAATGCTCACCTGCACCTTCCACTTGTAAAGAGAAAGGCCAGCGTGGTATCTGGTGCCACCAGGTAGTGGGAAGGAAACCAGCAACTGCAGGACCATTGTCTTCTGTTAGAGAAACAACAAGAGAAAGTGTTTCGAGTTAGAGTTTGATGTGTTTGTGAATGTGTGCATGTTGGTCAGAAGGAAGGTTTGCCAGCCCACTCCAGACAGCCTGCAAATTATGTTGTGTAGTGGCTATCTCCTGGATTCTCTTCCATACTGCCTCTGTATGCTGGAAAACTCTTATCTCACTAGTGTTCTTGTTGATCACATCAGAACTTAAGTGGCCTTAAAGGCCATTTGCCCTTTGCAAAGAAGTTATCCCAAATTTCTTTATCTGGATATTTGTGATTGGGATGGGGAAATGAGATGATTTCACATAAAATCCAAATTACATACTCAGCCCCACTAAATTCCAAAACATTTGCTTACTTATTTAAAATAAGCTTTTAGATTGTGCACACTTTATAGGAGAAAGCCACAGCTTTTCAGTCAGCTCTGCAAGGAATAGTGTTCTCCATGGACCCTTGGATGTCCTGACAGCAGAGACATCCCTCTGTAGCACTGAAGCACAGTCCATGATGCTTGGAGCTCTGTTGCTCTCATCTCCACTGTCCTTTTGCTTGGAGCTGGCACAGCTGTCAGGCATGTCATTTGGTAAAGCAAGTCCTTCTCCTATCTGGAGGCTGCTGCTGAAGATGTCATCCAGGAAGCAAGAGTTATAAGGATGATAGCAGGAGGATGGTGAGAAAAGGAAATGATAGGCTTGTTAGAAGAGAAAAGCCTGGGGCAAGTATGAAAAAAAGGGAATTGAAAGGTTTATGTGGAAGAGGTAAGCTGGGGGAAGAAGAAAGTCACAGGCAAGAGGGGAGGAAAAGAGAGACAGCAGCAAAGAATAAGGATAAAACTGAACCCAGAAAGCAGAACTGACTATAAAGGCAGGGAGAAAAGAACAAGACATATGGTAGAACTCTGAATGAGGCAGGAAGATGATATTTTTGCTAAATTAGAATATTGGGATGATGGATGATTATAATAAATAGGCTAAGTCTGAGAGAAAACAGCAGGGAGTACAGAGAAGAAAAAGTAAAGTAGAATTAAGCATAACTTGTTTTGGTCTGAAAAATCACTGTTGTGTTTCTTTCTCCACAGCTGACAGACCTGTTAGAGTGTATGCAGATGGGATATTTGACCTCTTCCACTCTGGCCATGCTAGAGCTCTTATGCAAGCCAAAACTCTATTCCCAAATAGCTACTTATTAGTAGGAGGTAAGATCAGACTTATTTATTGTACTGGATTTTTGCCTCTGTGCTTCAGTATCAGGGAGTTACTGCAGTGCTCCAACCCCCAGCTGTTTACACACTATGACTTTGAATGCTCCTCTCACTCTGGGGGCTTTCTCTAGGCCATTTGCCTTGAATTACATCTTACAATTGCATCAATTAAAGTAAAAGTCAAATTCTGCCCTCAGCAGCACAGGCACAATTCCCATTCTAGTTCAAGCAGGTGCCTGCATGACTCTGAGCTTAGAATAGCTCCATATGAATAATTCACCTTTTTCAGTTACTTGCTCAAAATTGTTCAAAGGTGGAGATGAGTGAATGGGAACAACCACTTATTTATTTCTGGCTCCTCAGTCCTTCTGCCAGGCAGACACAGACATGTTTTAAATGTAATAGTCAGCTCACAAGAGTCCCTGGACAGGTTACTTTGTTATCAGGGTTTTGGGTTTTTTTGCTATATCTTCTTTTTTGTTTGCTGTGCAGCAATTGGTATGTGCTTGAGGAGTCACCAGAGGGTGGCTCTTTCCTGCCTAGCTCACTGTGC
The DNA here is from genome assembly GCA_013399015.1 of Galbula dea. Classification (NCBI taxonomy): domain Eukaryota; kingdom Metazoa; phylum Chordata; class Aves; order Piciformes; family Galbulidae; genus Galbula; species Galbula dea. The sequence continues at coordinate 328,014 of VWZX01002935.1, read as the reverse complement.
AAGCCCTGTTCTTGCAAGGCCTCATAGACATGCATTTCAGTTCCAATTTCCCTGCACATAAACATTTCACAGCAACCCTGAGCTGCTCAGATGCTTACAGCAGTGACAGTGAAGTGAAGGTGAATGCAACCTCTAGACACTTTTTAAGATGGATTCTTTTCCATCTTTGTCCCAAATCAGTTGAAGGGGGTGGAGAAGAGACCCAACATGGGGGAAGAGAGACCCAACAGAGAGGAAAAGCAATAATCTCCTTATAAACACACTTTGGGGTTTACCTCTTGTGGTAATTCCCATGATGCTTCCTGGGAGGCAAAGAAGATATCCTTTGGTTAGGAAGAAAACATTTAGGACTCCCTTGTTTTCCTGCTGAGCCAGATAGCTTGCAGAAGCAGCAAGCAGAGGTGCAAGACTCTGTTTTCTTTAAAAAATGCAAGTTATTTAGGTTTTGTTGTTGCTTTTAAGGGAGTGAGGGGTGTCCCAGATCAAGGAAGGAGCTCTGAGCAAAAACCTGGCTCCTTCAAAACTCATAGCATAGCTTCACTTTGCCCTTATTTTTGGAGTGAAGGACAAAGCAGCCAGCACTCATCAGCACCTTTTCCTAGCAAGGGCCTGTGTCTTAGCATGTTTAAAAACCTGGGCACCTTTCCACACCCACATACAATTTGTGTGGCAAAAGCACTAGTGTCACGTGTCTTTTTGGGCACCACAACCATCCCCTTCTGTTTCTCCTTGTGAAGGTAATCATTTGGAGCTAAGATTGTTTTATTTTCAGTAGACATTTCTACCTGCCCCAGATCAGTTGTTAAGGCAGGATGGCAAATCCAAAAGGAAATACAATGATCACAGAATATTAGGAGTTGGAAGGGACTATGCATGAACAAACAGTAATCCAAAAATAAACTCAAACCTTCTACAAAATACAAGCAAAAAAGACTGTTTTCCAATAATTTTAGTAGACCCTTTTTTCCAGGAGAAGGTAGCTTTAAGAGGGGTCATAAAGGCTATAAATAAATATAAATACAGTCTCAGAAAGGATCTTTCTACTGAGAATGCTTTCATCTCCATTAAACTTCTTGTCAGCAGGCATCAAAAATGACATAATATGATAGAGCAGCATTTTGCTAACTGAAATTCATATGTATATTATTATCTGGCTTTGAATTTTGCACAAACTCCAGAGCTATCTAAGCCTTCTGACATTTTTCCAACTTTAAAGGTCCTTAATGACCATCACAGCAAGAACATCCATTTTAGATCTCAAAAAAAGACTGCATCTTTCCCAGCACCTTGCCTGGTAGGTTGCTGTTTTCAAATTAGAGAGAAGCAGCAGCAGCTGTAGGGCTGCTCTCACACTTCCCTGCAACACTAATAACATTGCATTTATCATTTGCCAACTACATTTACTATTTGTCCTGGTGTCACAGACAGGTGAGATCCAAAGGCATGAGTTTGACCTGTGGTGAAGGACAACCACTGTCAACCCAGCTGTAAGTGGGTATCACATTATCCTGTGTGAGACTATCACAGCTATACTATTGGACAGAGTTACTGTTGTGGGGACAGGTCACTCTGTTCTGTAATGGTATGTGGGTAGTAAGATACCTAACTTTTATAGTCCTCTAGTAACATGGGTTGCTTCCCCTCATTTTAAAAGCAATGGGACAAAGTATTTGTACATTGAGAGTTAAAAATGCAGCATTTCTGCTCCTTCCACTAGAGCAAATGGCTTTTCCCTGTCCTTTCCATGGAGCTTCCTTCTACAGTTTCCCATTTGAACATGGCACAAGCCTTACTTCTCTTTCAATGAAACTTGTTAAACTCAAAGCTAAACTCAGAGACAGATTTGTTTTCTATCACTATTTAGTGAGAAACTGTTCTGCTGGCAAATACATCATTTAGAGCATTGTTTACAGAAGAACAAAAAGTGGGAACAGGAGGCCCAGAAGGCTGAGGGGTCTCCATCTTTGGAAACTCAACTGGACATGGCCCTGAGCAACCTGCTGTAGTTGACCTCGTTCTGAGGAAGGGTGGTTGGATTAGGTGATGTCCAGTGGTGTGTTCCTCTCACAGCCTTGTGATACATGAAGTTTGTGAGCACTTCTGATTGTTTTTAAAGCATTGGCCATCACCTCTTGGATTTCACAGCTCTTTAAATTCCCACTTATAGTGGGACTGAGTTGCCTCAACAGAAGCATACCATACCACCTGAGATGCCCTACAGTATATCACAGAATCACAGAACGTTAGGAGTTGGAAGGGACCTTGAAAGATCATCTAGTCCAACCCTCCTGCCAGAGCAGGATTCCCTAGACCAGGTCACACAGAAGTGCACTTGGGCTCTGGCTACAGCTTCAGAAAGGGAAGGATCTCTTAGAAGTCTATGGTTGCACGTGCCAGCCCTGAGGAGAACTCTTAGATGACCTGGAGCACTCCAAAATTAGAGAAGCTAATAATTAAGTGCTTCATGGAATTATCAGGAAATAATCAACTTCTGGTCATGCTAATTCTACTGACTGTGGAGCCATTTTGTTGATCCTTCCATATTTTAGTTTGCAGTGATGATTTAACTCATAAATTCAAAGGCTTCACTGTGATGAATGAAACTGAGCGATATGAAGCCCTCAGACACTGTCGTTATGTGGATGAGGTCATCAGAGATGCACCCTGGACTCTGACACCCGAGTTCCTTGAGAAACATAAGGTACATTTCTTCCCTTATCCTTCCCTTCCCCTTTGGAGACTGACAGTTGAGAATAAACAACAAGTCTATGAAGTCCTATTAGCTGGAGCATTTAATTCAGTTAATTCCAGTCACTGAAATTAGCTACATGGCATTGCTTGCCTCCATCTTTCTCAGAAAACATTGTATTTGTCTTGCTTTTTTTCTCTTAATATGCTGAGATGATTTCTGTAGTGGGCTTTTTGCAATGGTAAAGTAACACTGAAGAATTATTCACAATTTCAATATTCAGGAAAGGGGATCATGAACCAGGAAGGTTATTATGTAATGAATGAAGTCCTGAATTAAAGGCATGTGTCCTCTAAAAGGCAGGATAAAATTTCTTACATGCTGTTGACTGTCATGCAAAATTTAACAAAAGCATAGTTAGCTAGGATGTATTTTAGTGTTCACATCACCAGGTGACAAAAGGACAGCATAACAGTAGTAGATATACATGTACATACACACAGCCCTAAGGAGGCAGAATCAGTAACCCTGCTGTCGAGGGTTGAGGCTGGGCCAACCACCAACCCAATGACAGACACTCCCTGTTATCCCCTCTCCTCCCCCATACAGGAAGGGAAAGGGGATAAAAGAGAGACAGGGAGACTTGTGGATTGGAAAATAAAACTAAAACTAATAATAATGATAAATGAAATATATATGTACAAAACCCAATACCTAACCCAAAGCCCCCTTGATGGTAACTGCGTCACCACTGACACTGCAGCAGTAGGCCTCAGCAGCACCAAAGCGCAGGAGAAGGAACCAAGGAGGGAGAATAATCTAGCAAGGGAGAAGAGTCTTCAGAATAATCATCCAAATAAGCCTCCCATTAATCATCTAGAAAGGGGGAGCTGACCCCCAGTTTATTTGTCAAATATGATGTATATGGGATGGAGTACTTCAGTTGGTCAGTTTAGGGTCACCTGTCCTGTCTGCTCCTCCCTGAAGGTGCAGCCTTTACCCTGTACCCCCCAACATGAGACACAAGATTCAACAGTGACCTTGCTTTGCATACCAATCCCTGGTAGTAAATCTAAACATTAGGCCTTATCACTGCTAAGAAGCTGGCAGTGTCTATGAAAACATGCTGTTAGTTACAGAAAGTGCAGTTTCTCAGAGGAGTTTTAACTAAAAAGTAAAGTGACTGAACAGAATTAGTTCTGTTCTAACCCAAACCAGGACACCTGCTTTTGTGGTTCTGAAAGCCAAGGCTTTGTCATTTGGCTTAGCTCTTCCAGTAACAATAAAAGCAGGGATGGGTATCTTAGTTTTTTTACAGAATATCAGCCAGAGCCATGTGTTAATGGCAGTGCTTCTGGAGCCAAGCTTTCTTTTCTTTCATAATACATACAGCACAGCAGTCGTAGGCCTAAATCTAGTGCAATATTCTAGGTGATGGATTTAGGCTAAGAATGTCAAAAGCAAGTCAGCTGAAGTCAAGAAAAGAGATGATCCTCCACAGAGACCCCCTACTGAACCAAAATTCAGTGATAGTGGCATGTGATTCTTCTTCTGTTCAATGGCAGATTGACTTTGTAGCCCATGATGACATCCCATACTCCTCTGCAGGCTCGGATGATGTATACAAACACATAAAGGAGGCAGGTAAGGGCAACTTTACTTTTGTAGCACCTTCCTTTTCAGCATCAGCTCAAATTCTTTTACTGTCTTTTGACCCAAACTGCAGGGAGAGAAGCGGTAGAGATAATACCACATTCTCTTACACCCTGATGGTAGGCACTTCTGACTTCAGCAGATAGATTCACTTTGTGAAACCACAAAGGATGCCCTTGGCTGAGTTCCTGCCACAACTCCCAGGAAACCATTCAGATCTGTCATGGAAAAGTCCCACTGGGTTTTTAAAAACAATTTAAAATGAGTTATAAAAATGAGTTTTGTCCCCACAGCAGCCTAGCCAGCTTCAGGCATTTGTTGGTCACTGCAAACTGATGACTCCTTAACACAGCCCAGTCCTGGATACAGGCAAGCACAGGCAGCCTTCAGGAGTCACTATAATCCACTTCTGATTTGCACTGAGGGGTTTTTTTCCACTACACTGCAAAGGGTGTAAATCAGTACCTGAGTAATTCATTTACCATGACTGTTTAGCAGTTTGGTTGACTACCATACGACATTGAACATGAACATGCTGAAGTCATCAGGGGTTTGTATCTCTCCAGCTTAAGGAAATTGAATTAAATCTGAGGAGATGATGTTAAGCCACTATTTGCCAGCAGCAGCTATCCTATAACACAGTGAACAGTGCAGGAGAAGGAGCTGATCCTCCCTTTCTTCTACTGCTCCCTAAAGGTGCTGGTTTGAACCCTGGCAAGTCCATCCTTTTTCTGGTCTGCATACACATGTATATTGGAGACTTCAAAAAAATCCAGAGCAAATCTGCCTGATGGTAATTTGTATTGCAAAGTGACCTTCTCAGGCTATACAGTGACAGCACTAGACTAGGTATTGACCTGAGCTGCAAAAGAAGCTTTTTATAGTGGCAGTTCTTGATCTTTTTCCACTTGCAAACCTCACTGTGGTGTCAGACTCACAACCCTCCTTTGGGAACTGCTGTTCTCTACAGTTTCAGAGCCAGCACCAGCTTACTTCACTAGGCAATGGGACAAAGGGACCTCTTTGGTAAGGACAGGTCACTGAGGGACATGCAGTATGTGTGCTGGTCAGGCAGCTATTTTGCTTCTCTTCTATAAGGTGCTGAGTGCACAGGACAAGATGACAGCAGTCACTGGTGTCACTGCATCATTACCAGACTGAGCTGGAGAGTGCCCAAACCTGGCACATCCTTCTCTGCTGTTGTTGGGCACGGGTGCAGCATGCACATGTCCTTAGGAGAAACTGAAACTTTGCAGACTAGACTGTGGACTTACAGCCTCAGAGACTTGTGGTCTGTCCTGTGTCTGTCATTGCAAGATGCTGGAGAAGTGACTTTAGTCTTGTATGGCTGAATTTTGTTAGATATAAATTGGGAATAATGCTACCTTATTTGGGAAGAGTTTTGAGATCTAGTGCTGTAATTGTCCTAATGCTCCAGAACAGCATTATTAAAATAGTGAATTTTCCCTTTCTCCTAGGGGGGGTTTGTTTTAAATAGACCAATGCTGTGAATGCAGTTGTACATTTTCTTTAGTTCTAGTGCTCCCATTTGCCCACATTAGGTTGTTGGGGAGCAGAGAAACAGATGGGTACCATGGAGCTCCTTGTGTAGATATCCATGGGCTCCCAATTTCCCCATTGCCTTCAGCAGACAGGAGGGCATGTGGACAATGGTGAGCTAGGTAGCAGTGTGATGACTAAACCTCTGCACATCTGTGAACAGTTAGTTTGGAAAACATGAATCAATCCAACACATGATGCATATGAAAACAAAACCAGTGACTAAAGATAATGTTCTCATAGGTGGCTTTATGCAGCTACTTGAAAACAATCCTGCTTTTTGGCTTAGCAAGAGGAGGGTTTGGATTTTGCTCATGTATTCTTGTAGCTCCTTTCTATAAAGGCTTCTGGCTCAAAGTGGGTTTCACTGCTTCCAAAAATAGTTTCCTAAGTGACTGCTGCAAGCCTGAAAAGCATGGCCAGGGAAACTTCTCTGCTTGTGATTAAACTAATCTATTTTCCAGCAGAATATTAATTAGAGATCAGAAAGAAAAAATGTCACATAGCATTTAGTCACAAGAGGCTGCTAAGCTGCTTGATTCCTTCTCCAGATCTTCTTCTAACCCTGTGAAATGAGCCAGCATTGCCTGCCTACTTTAAGTGAGCCTGTGAAGATTAATTTGCCAATAGCTATAGCACCTTTTTAAGACAAAGCACTACTTTTTCTGCAAAATCATGTCCATTTTTATCTCAGAGCTCTCTCTCATCAGCAGCTTGATGTTGCAATTACATGTAAGTGATAGCAGTCATTTTTTGCAGCCCTTAGTAGCTACTAAACCAAGGTGTGCTAGCACTCTGCTGTTACTGCCTTTGTGTCTTGCATTAACACTTCAGGTGATCCTGTCTTGATGAAGAGCAAGGTGAGGAAAATACAGGCAGTATTAATAAATGGGCAATTTTCTTAGGGCCTGATCTGTTAGAACAGGGAGAGTGGTTATGCAGCCCCTGATGTGGTCAGGTGGGCACAAAACAGGGGCAGTGGAGACCCATACCATCAGTCCCCAAGGTATATCCCTGTTCCTTCACACTACCATTACACTTCCCCCTCCTGTTACAAGGCACTGGCACCTCCAGGGCATTTCCCAGTTATAGTAACACATCTTTTACCTGAAGATGCTTCCTGGCTTTGGCCAAGGCCAGAGGCTGGTCTGTTTTCCTCAGCATAACAAAGAACTTCAGATGGTGCAGCACAGGAGCAGAGGGAAGAGTGGAAATATACAGAAGGGCAGCAAATGCCTTTAGTAGCAGGAGTGGAAGCCAACCCCCCCATGGTTCCTTTATATAACATTAAATAAGGGCTATATTTATGGAAAGAACTGCTCAGTGAATTGCCACAACTCTGAGGTTTAGCCTTCCAGCCTAAACTTCCAGTCTAATAACTTCCACATCACAGCTGACACCATTAAGGGGGCAAGTTTCAGCTTTTCTTAAGACTTGAGCTAAAATGAACAGTATAGCAACCCAGTGCCTTCCCTGAGCTTAGACAGGAAAACCTGGGAAGAAGCAGGAACACCACAGGCAAAATTACAAGACTCTTACCTTTAGCCAGGTGCTTTTGTGTTCCTCCTCAGCTAACTGCTGCAGTGCCTGGTCCTGCCATGCTTTCTCAGCAGGCTTTCTTTCCTCACTTTGCTCAGGAATGTTTGTACCAACTCAGAGAACCGAAGGGATCTCCACCTCGGATATCATCACAAGGATCGTCCGGGACTACGACGTGTACGCGCGGCGCAACCTCCAGCGAGGATACACTGCCAAGCAGCTGAACGTTAGCTTTATCAATGTAAGTACCCCAAACACTCTCCTAGGAGCCTGAGGGTAGAGATAAGAGAGAGTAGAGGGTAGGTTAAGAAAGGAGATCATCTTCCTGCTGCTTTAAGAAACTGGGAAGCTGAGGGGTCTTTTAATTACTCCTGGTATTTAACAGCTTCATTTCCATTTCACATTTGTAACGAAGCTGCTGCTCCCCCTTCCTCCTCAAGCTCTAAGAAGGAGCCCAGCCCCCACCAAAGGCTTCTCAGCCACTCACTCAAGGTAGGATTTCTTTCTTTGTTCCCACTGAGGCAGCACAGAGCAAAGATGATGATATCCAAACTTTCTCAACAATGCAACAGTATTAAAAATCTAAACCAAAATCAGAAACAGCCCAACCCCTGAGCAGTGAGATCACTAGAGGAAGCTAAAATGGTTTTTAAAGATCAAAGAAGTCTGTCAGGATGCTGCTAACTAGATGATGCTGAAGACATCAGAAGCTGCAATGGGCAGGTCAGGAGTGCTATTTGAAAAGATGGTTCAAATTATTCAGCTTTCACATATGAAAACCAGTGAGGATTAAACACTTCACAGAAATGAAAGCTTACTATCCTTCATTTTCTCTTTCAAGTCTTACCTAAGATAAGCCACATAACTGAAATCTTTCTTGCTGGGAAACTCCCTTGTGAAGGACTGAATTGTGTCATTTCATGAGGGTTTTGTTTCCTTGTTTGTTATTTGGAAGTCTCAGATAAATCACAGATCACAGGGCATAAATATTTATTTGACCATGCTTTTTTCCCCCCCAGTTTTCCACACCTACTTGTTAGTACTCCACCCAGAAGGATCACTATTGCAAATATCCATTAAATTAAGGATTCTGGATGCCTTGGGGGGTTCTCAAATGTATCCTTTAGCAGCTCTGAGGCTAAGATACTCTTGCATAAGGTATGCTTCCCCCAGTCTCAGACATTGATGTATCCTCAAGTCCCTGCAGGCATTTTGTTATTTAGCTTACAGTAATTTAAATGCAATTTGCCCCAGAGAATACTGGCATTTCATAACTAAAACCACAGGATTTCACCCAGGCAGACTAGCACTCCTTTCCTCATTAAAGGAAGTGTTGATCACCTGTTAGGGAGGTGCAAGTGAGTTTGGTTTCTTTGGACCTTAAGGATTTTGTTTGGTCTTGTGGCCTGCAAAGACTGTGGTAGTGATTCCTGAGCTAGAATAAAACCCACCTCTGCACTAAACAATATTTGGTTTAAATGTTCATTCAAGAGCCCCTTAAATGATGTTCACAGGAAATTAAAAGCTGATAGTGATCTGTGCTTTTACAGAGACCATTACTCCCTCGAGGGCAGAGTGAAGCACAGAAGCATTTGAAGACAAAAGCCCTCTAACCCTCAAGTATTTTAGAAGCTTCACCCACCAGATAGCTCCCTAACATTATCTTCTAGCAATTAGGAGGTTGCTCTCTTGCCTAGGAAGTTTGCTGGCCAGAAGCCACTGGCCTATGCACATCTTTGTTACAAACAGCCAGAGCTTTGCAGAAATCCCAAGCATTTTGGTCCAAGTTAACAGTGGGCTGCATTTGCTAGGAAACTCAGGGAGATTCCTTTTGCTTACTGCTAAGTTTGAGCTCTTAGTTTCTCACTTGTATCCTTCACAAGATTCAAATCATTTGCAAAGTGCCTTCAGTTTGAAAACAAGGAGAAATTCATGTACTGGATTAAACAGAAGAAGCACAGAAGACAAAGGCGGTCTTCTCACTGTGCACCTTCTGCACTTCATTACACAAGTGTTAAATTTCCATTGATAAAAATAACAAGGGAATAGTTAACCAGGGCCATATCTAGTAGAATACATTAATGCTTTTATTTCTTCTCAACTCAGTGGCTAATCATTTCCAAGTCCTTCTATATTGATCCCTGTCCAACCCTTTTCACACAGGAGAAGAAATATCGCTTTCAAAACCAAGTGGACAAAATGAAAGAAAAAGTCAAGAATGTGGAAGAAAAATCCAAAGAATTTGTTTACAAGGTGGAAGAAAAGAGCCATGACCTCATTCAGAAATGGGAAGAGAAGTCCAGGGAATTTATTGGCAACTTTCTAGAGCTGTTTGGACCCGATGGAGCCTGGGTAGGTATTCTGCCATCCCAGGAAGTCTGAGTGGTTTCTATTTCTCCTCCGTAACAAGGATCAAGAGCAGATTCTTTTGCTGCAGTCTTTGTTTTGAAAGCCAGCACAGTAGGATAATGCCAAACCTACTTGCTAAATCCAGTAATACATGCCAACACTGCAGTGAGAGGATTTGCCACTTGGGGCTGTTGCTTCTCTGGAGTAATTTCTGTCTTTTGTGAAGGTGTGATACTGCATTCACTAGAGCTGCATAACAGCAACATACAAGCAAAGAGGCTACTACAGTCTACTCTCCCCATTAGCATTAAGTGGGACCACACAGACATCAGGGAGAAATGACACACTGAAGGTGGTGAGACAAACAGGACCATTAGAGAAGTTTTTCAGTAGTTCTCTTCATGCTCTGTACTGTAGAAGATGGCAATTTTCTAACTTGAAGAAGTAATGATTTAAAGTTCCAAGAAGTGATTTTATGTGTCTAGTGGTCAGGCTCATCTAACTAACCCCAGGGAAAGCTGAGGTGCAACTGAAGCACTGTCAAAGCTCTCTTTGATACATGCTGGCTCCCCAGTGTCCACTTACCAAAGGTGCCCAGGTGCCTGGGAAAAGCAGTTGAGAGCCTGCAACAGCATCCTTCTGGGGAGAAACCCCAGAGCCAAAGTCACTCACTGTGTGGTGAGCCCCAGAACAGTCCTGGACCCCATCTTTGAGTTCTGATACCTTGCCAAATCTTGAGCAGCTTTGCTTTCATGTGCTACTTCCCTTTGCTACATTGGAACCAGTAGCAAGCCTTTATTTAAATGTAGAATTAATAATTTTTGGTCAGACCTTCTTGTTGGGAGTCAGTCCTTTTCCAACAAGCTCTCTGCACAGCTGTGTTCTGCTGAAAGCCCAGGTCCCAGCCAGACCCAGCAAGCAGAGGCATCATCTCACACATGCTGCTGTAGTTGCAAGCTTGAAGGGAGGCTTTGGCTCTGTTCAAGGAGATGTTAGCAAGCATGGAGAGCAGCAAGCAGTGCAGGGTGAACTGAGGGGAGCAGAGGAAGAGTTAGATAAATAATCTTGCAGAACAGCAGGATGCTTCAGAGGTACATTTTCAGACCATGGCACACAGTCAGGCAGTTCCCTCCTCACTTGAGAGCAAACCCTTTGCAAGAGCCTTGTGCAGAGCTTTAACTGCTCATGGAGTTAAAACAATTACTTATTTAGCAATTTGTTCCTTGCCAGTATCCCTTTCCTTGGGGAGGGAAAGAGGGTAACTCTTCTGCTGCAAAGCCCAGGTTTACCTGCAAACCTAAAAACCCTGTGCTGCTCAAATGTTTTACCAAATTGGATTAGAGAAGAGCTGCTCTACAAAGGTTGGGGCCTCCTGTTCCCTGAGTTAGTGTCCCAGCCACAGAGTAGGAAGGCTGGTGCCACCACAGAGACCTTTGCTAGGAACAAGAGGATGAAATCTCCTCCCAGCATTGCAGGAAAAGCATGAGTGAGACTGAGCTGAGAGGTGGGGTGGCTTTTAGAAACTCAGCTGGAGCCTTGGCAACAGGAAAGACTTTGACAATAATGGTAACTTGTTATTAGTGTCAAAACTGTTATTAATGTTAATTTTCCTTATCACTGCTAGTTAGATGTTGCTTTTAATGTTGACATTAACAGTACAGGAATGGTTATGGGTATGCTGGATTCCTAGATCAGTAATTTGCATGCCATGAGTATGCTATTATTATTTCAGAGATAATTATTGTAATATGCTTTATGCTAGCATCAGTTTTCTAAAAGCAAGGGTGACATAACCCACAAAAAAAGTCTGTGTAGGGAAAAGGTCAAAATATCACTTTTCAAATGTCAAGATGTCTATAACTCACTGGCAGTTTTGCCCACCTGTGCAATCCTCTCTATGGATTTTTTTTTTCCTGCAAGAGAGTCACAGAGGGGTCAGAAACAACTATTAACCTGGCATGAAACTTCTGGCATGAGAGAGGACCACTGCACAGCCTGGCATTGGAGGCCCTAATGGCAGAGATGCTGCTCCATGGAAGTGGAAAGCAGTGGCAAATTTGCCAAAAGCAAAGTGTTATTTCCCTTATCTGGCTCAGCATAACTGACCTTGCTTCAACCAAGGTTTGGAATTATTTTCCCACCTCTAGCAATGGTCCAGAGTGCACTCAGCCTTGTCTTACTCTCCACCACCTCAAGGAAGCTATTAACACTTGTTCTACTTCTTCAACACCCAACAGTCTGAGGAGCATCCCCAATTAGGAGGACCTTGTGTGGGAAGGGCATGACTTACTGACCCTGCTAGAGCACAGCTGGAGGGGAAGAGTCATTCTGGAGGCAGGTGAATTACACCTCCTCCTCCTCCTCCTGCAGGAGCTGGGGTTTAGCCAGCAGCCTGGTGGTTAAAGGAGGCAGGAAACAATTTGGACTGGCCAGGACTTTATCATGCTAAAAGTGTGAGTGCACTAGCTTGCTCAAGCAACAGACTTTTTACTGAAGCAGAGACTGGGAAACAAGTGTCCTCTAGCCTGGCTATAGCAGGAAAGTAGGATTCTTTCTTCCATCCCTTGCCCTTGTGGCCCAAGGTACAGTCAAGTGACCCTGCCACGTGGGTGGGATACCAGCCAAACTGGGACACCATGCTCCTCCCCCAACACTGGTAGCACAACAGCACAAAGCACCATGATGTTACTGAGTTTTTTGAAGTGGCTGGTAAGGTTACAAGGGGCAGGAGGGAGTCAAAGTGTATTGCTTGGCCAGGAAAAAGATACTTACTGTCAAACAGCATTCTTTTGTTGGCAGTTACCTTCAGTGAGAGGATGAAACAGTCAAGCCAACAGAACCTCACTTTCTGTCATCTAAAGAGAAATTTTTCACTCCTGCCACTGAATTTCTGAAAGGCTCCAGGGCTTTGTCAGCCCTGGTGACATCCTCATGCCTCTCAGCAGTAGAAACCCTCCCCCATCTGAATGCTTCCTGACAGCATTTATCAGAAGCAACCACCATCTGCTAACTCCTGAGATTTTAGGAAGTCTTGACTATTTTGGCCCTAGCAGTAGTGCAGGGTTAGGTCACACACTGTGGGTCTTTGTGCATGAGAGCATTGCTAAGTGTGGCTCCAGGCAGGAACTGTTCTGTCATTGTATTCTGCTACTCCAGCAACATCCAGGCTCTAAAACTTAGTTAATAAAGGGAATATGATATAGATGTAAATTAAGTGAGGGAGCTCACAGAGGAATGGTTAAGTTTGGTATCTGTGCTCAATTTTTAATCCCTGGAATTGGCAAACAGCAGAAAGCTGATGGGAAAACTCTAGCATCTGCCCCTCCCCTGGCAAGGGAACACTGAGCTTCAGAGAAAGGGAGGAAGAGCAAGATGGGCAACCAAAGGCTCCTTGGCTGGGAGGAAGTTCATCAGCGAGCACAATCACTGCAGGGGGAAAGGGAGAAGGAACAAAATGAAAACTCAAGCTGGGAGAAGCTGTGGACTGCAGCAAGTGAATTCAGAATCTATCTTGTAGAAGTATTTTGCTCTCTGACCTGAGCAGAAACTTACCTCTGTCTGGGCTGGCTCTTCCCTTCCAGCCGAGCATCGCCTGCAACCCGACTCCCAGTACTGCAGACACAGTTGAGCCTCCTTTGTGCCCATGCCCAGAGGGAGCAGCAGGGCACCTGCATTTGCCTTTTGTCCACATGAAGCCTGCAGCAGCCACGCAGCCCGCACCAGATCTCCTGTAACCCAGCCCAGCAGCCTAATGCCAGGCCATGTAGGTGCTAAGAAGTAGCAGCAGCATTTGCCTTGGTGCACCAGACTGCTGGACTGAAAAGGTGGCTTCTTCCACCCCACCAGCTCTGGCAAGCCTCCACTCAGCTTTACAAAGCAAAAATGACAATAAAATCCAAAGCAGAACACAGAACCTGCATGTGTTTCTCTTTTCAACAAAGACACCTCAATTCTGACATTCCCACCTCCAATTTAAGGGGTTGGGTCATGCCTACTCCAGGTAGCTGGGGAAATGGCTGCCAGTATTTGGCAGGCACCAGGATTGCCTCCTTTGAGAAAGGAAAGAGGAAAAAGGCTGGGCCAGCCAAGAAGCTGAGCAGGAAATGGGTGGCTTGTCCCAGCACACTAAGAGGGAAAAGGTCCTTGGAACTAGGAACTTTGGGAGTTCAGGTAGAAAACTGACTTTTTCAGATGGAGTGTGACCAACACCTACAAGAAAAAATCCAAAAAGAGTTTCCCCTAGCTGGCTTAGGACAACACTGATTATTCTCACACTAGGGGTGTCTGATGGAAGAAAAACCCCTGTCATGTAAACCCCAGGTTGTTAGGAGCACAGTAGAAGAGCCAGATGCTAACTGTGGGCTGAAGTGGCCACGCTTCAGAACAGAAGTCTATCCTCAGTCTCCCTGCTCTCTCCCAGGTGAGTGGTACACAGCAGTGCAGCCTCTGCCTGCCCACAGACATAACCTTTCCCTCTGTGCATTACTCAAAGGGCATCTCTTCACCTTGCTTTTGCAGAAGCAGATGTTCCAGGAGCGAAGCGGCCGAATGCTCCAGGCTTTTTCTCCCCGGCAGAGCCCAAACAGCAGCCCAACACGAGGCCGTTCTCCATCTCGTTCTCCATCTCCACCCTGGGTCTTCAATAAAGCCTCCCCTCCCTCTTCTCCAAAAGCTGCCTCTGCCTCCCTCAGCAGCATGAGCGAGGGAGATGAGGATGAGAAGTAAAAGGTATTTTTTTAACCATGAGACAGAAGAACAAGCTATGAACTTAGCCGCTGGATGGGGAGAAGCAGGAGGGACATCTGGAGTATCTCTGACAGCAGGGAACATGCTCGGGGAGAAGATGCTGAAGAAAGACTGGAGCACAGCGAGGAAGATCTCAGGAAGAGCTTAGCCCATCCCCATTCTCTCGCGGCGCCTGGAGGTCAGGCCAGCAGAGCTTGCCAGACATGGTACCGGAAACTGACAGCAAAACATCCATCTTTCTGCAGGTTCCCGTCCATGTGTTGCTGCTTTACAGCTGCTGTGGCCAGGCCAGGCCAGCAGGGAGCTCTGCCTGGAGTGCGGGTGGCGGGAGGAGCCCTGTCAGCTCCTGATCCGGACCCGGCACACAGGTATGTGGCAGTTGTGGCCCCTGGATGGAGAAGATGCAGTTGTACCAGACCCTGCTAACCTTGAGCTCTTCTGGTGTGTGAAGAAATAGTATTGCTGCAGCAAGTACATCAAGAAACAGGACTCTTTTTTTTTCCCCCTCTCCTTTTTGAATGAAATCTATCCCAGACCCTAAACCATGCCAGTGAAATGGAGAGCTCTCCAGCTGAGTTGGTGAAAATCCATTTAACATACTCAAGCTATTGAATGCTGCTTGTTGACAAAGCCTCTGTATGGGGTCTGTGTAAAGAGTCAGGCTGTATTTGCTTTATCAACTCGCTCTCCGTGTTCCTAGTGCCTGATAACTTCTGTTTTGCTCCCTGGCTTTGCACTTCAGAGGCAAGAAAGTAAATGAAGAGACAGCCCTAGCTGGAATGTGTTGTAGTAGGAAACAGTTTTAAAGAGTTTGGTGATTTTTGCTGGTGAATTCTAAAACCACATGTTTTTTAGACATGCTGCTCCCAGCTACGTGTCACCAAACAAGCACAACAGTGCTGCTGTCCTCACATCCTCTTCAGCTTGTTAAACCAATTTCTTATTAAACCTTAAACAAGATGTGTTCAGACACCCTGCCCTTGCAGGGCTCCTGATGCCATTCCCTAATAAGTGGCAAAAAAGTTGGAAAAAACAATGGAAATCCTTTAAACAGGATTAGGCATGGCCATTTTCTTTCTCTGTCCATGACACCTGTGCAGCCCAAAGCAGAACCACAGAAAGGGTAGCTTTCCCCTCCCCTCAATGCACTAGCTGATGTCCTTGCAGCTTGGCAAGGCCAGACCTGCCTGATGTCCAGCTCCACCATCCAGTCCCACAGCTGGCACCTGGTAAGGTGGTTGCAGACTTGCAGGATTTCTGAGCACGGGAGACCCCCAGCCTCCAAGGTGGCACTGTCCCACAGCTCAGAAAGCCACAAGAAACATCCAGCCCACATCACTGTGGCAAGGCTGTGAAGCAACAATGTGATTTTGCCCAGCAAAGCCTTCTCAGTACATGGGCACATTTGAAGTTGTGCAGCCCAGCACCAGCTTTGGTGCCAGGCCAGCAAGGTAAAGGGTGCTGCCACCTGCCTGTCCCACCGGCAGCCTGCCAGGCACAGACCCTGTGCAGCATGGGCCTCTCATTCCTTCCCTTCTAGATACTTTCCCAAGCAGGCAAATTACAGCCCCTTGTACCAGGCACCAAATTAGCCCCACAGTGTTCACTCCCTACAGCTTCCATCCCTCACCCAACTAGGGGTAACCAGTTTTTCTTCAGGAACACTTTGTCAAGACACTTCTCTCTGATCACAAAATTGAGGACACAGTATCTAGTCACTTGCTTTGTCCTCTGGAGTCAAGCTAGCTTCTTCACAGAGCTGCAAAAAAGAGATGAGCAGGGAATAGAGTGAATGACCACTTTGGCTAGAAAGTGCAAAGGGAGAGCCACAGCTAGTTCAATTGCTGCCAGCTAGCCATGTGCCCAATGGGACGCTGCAATTCAGACCTTTCTCAGCCTTAGGCAACCTGTTACTGTAATTTCATACCTGGGATGCACTTGTTAAGTTTTTCTGGACCTTTTGCAAGTCTTAAAGTCTTCCCATCACAAACCACTCCCCCACCACAGGAACTGTCTGCTCTCTACTGGTGCTGTTTAGACAACAAGCCAAGTCCAAATGCAATGGAGGTGGGCAGGGTTTTGTTGTTCTTTACCATTTGTGGGGTTTGTTTTTGTTTAATTTCATAGCTCACTGTTCAGCAGCCCTTGTTCAGTGGTTTGAGTGGAAGACAGCACCACCACTTGTAAATAGGAACTGGAGCAAAACTCACCAGTGACACCTTCTTAACAGAAGCTGTTTCTCAGAGTCACAGGTGGCTACCCAGCAACAAAGCCATAGACTGTACCAGGTGTCCATTTGCATTTAGGATATCAATAAGCTGAAGCCTTTGCCCTGCTGGTACAGACACCAATATCCATGTGCTGTCTCCAGCAAACCAGAACCTCATTGTCTCTGGACACATGGAAGGCAATTTTGCACTTCTGAGTCATGGTTGGGTTTTATTTTTCTTTTGAGTGTTGCTTTAATTCAGTCCTATTTATCAGCCAAGCACCACCTGAAAAATAAACAGCCTACAACAGAGACTGCTGCCTCTCACCTTCATTTTATAGCATCTTTGCTCACATGAAGACAACCTCCAGCACAAGCCCCACTAAGAGCACAGTCCTTATTATCCCCATCCTTTGTAGCCCAGGGCTTTACACCCCTACAAATGCCACTGGAGCAACTTCACCAACCTGCCCAGAATCCTGCTGCTTGAGTTCCTAACTGCTGCTCTCCACTCTGACATGATCACTTCTCTTCCTTGCCTTCACCCACATTTTTCTGGCTGCAAGGTAAAGGGGAAATGGTGCCTCAGGTGGTAAGGTAGCACATCAGACACCAGCAGGTCTGAGACCTCCCTTACCCTCTTGTCCCTAGTGGAATTAGGAGCCACTACTTCAATACTTCAAAGAAGAGGCAGGCAGTGCTTCTGCAACCATCCTAGTTCTGCTTCTGAAAACCACCCCCAGCAGCAAACATGAGTCACAGGGATGAAACCTGACATTGGCTTTTAGACTTGACTTTTCCTCCATCTAAGTCAGTCTGATGCCTGAATGTTCCTGCTTTGCTCTTTTCCTTTTCTCCTTCCTTTAAGAGTGAAGTTATTACTGCAGCAGCTGCAGACAAGATTATTCATTGGGTAGTCCTGCCTCAGGCAGACAGGAGCTGAAGCAGATGGGGGCATAAGACTTTCCCAGCCAAGGTATTTTTAATTATGAAATAAGCCAATTTCCAAGTCCTTCAGCATGGCAGAGAAGCTACTTAAAGGCACAGCATCTGTAACACAAGCTTTATTATTTAAGATGGATTTGGGGCTGTTTTGAGCAGTGTCTTGCATCACCTATAAGATACGTGAGACACCCTCATAGGCTCCTATGAGCAGAAAAGTCAGCCCAGCTGCAGTCCTGCTTCTCTTCTGCCACTGAGATGCCTCCACAGCCCCATGGGGAGGGATCACATCTGATGCCTGCCCACAGTCTTATTGCCTTACAACCTGAGCTGCTGACAAGATTCTGGAAAGGGGCTACAGGGACCCTTGTTACATGAGCCTGATCTAAATCCAAGGAAAATCCCCTGTTCCAAGCAGCTATTCATGGCCAAATGATGTCTCCTAGCTGCATACTAGAAGAAGCCAAGGGACATGCCTGTAGCCTTTGGACTAGGGGTCACAACAAGAGATAGTTTGGGCCAAAGACATAAAAAGTTATCCAAGTCAGTAGATGGAGAAAGGTTTTCAGAGTACTGTAACAAGTCTTCCAAATGCTCTTAGACAAAATCCAACAGGCATTATTTACTACACTCAATTCTACTTTTCCTACTAGAGCAGATGGAACAGAAGCTTAAAACAAACCCAGCTTGGGTTAGGTGAATATAAACTAATCTAACAAAAAAGTTTAATGTTTCCTATTAAACATGCCTGACATGTTTTGTAAGCCTGACTTCATTTAAAATGTCTGCTGCAAGACTTCTCTTGGCCCTAAAAGTAACAAATTTAAGTACTAAAATGAGTCTACAACAGTCTAAAAAAGGCATGAATTATGCAATGAGAAACTGATCCCTTATTACAAATTGTTCTCCCACATAATCCTGTGTCCTAGAGCCATAAATCTTCATTACACTGCTGCAACAGTGTAATAGTATAACTAGGTGTCAAACATCATGCTGACAGACCTGGCAATTTTGAGCTACTTAATTAACCACCCAGCTCTTTGGAGTATCCTGCTGTGGCAAATGGTGGGCAGGAAGGAAGCACAACACACACAGTTCTTCTCACTTGAAGCTTTAAAATAAATTCCTCTAAGAAAGAAAAATTATCTCAGTTCTAACAAAATTCTGACCATCTGGAGCCTCAAATATTACTTCAAATTAATGAGTCAAGCAAGTCTCCAGGCATTTTCCTGCTCTGGAATTGCTTGGTAAGAAACTTCATTTAAAAAATGTTATGAACAGATCAAAATGTATGGAAAGCTAAAAGAAATTTCAAGGTAGAAGCTTTGGGTGTTACTTTATAACAGGTATTTCAGATGTCAAGAATAACCCAAGAAATTTTAGGTTTAGGGAGACTTACATAGGAAAAAATAATGAAGAAAAAACCTACCCACAAAATCCCAACCCCCAAAGATGCTGATATGCTTCAAAGAAAACATGGTGACAAACCATGCTGCCATACCCAGAAGAACCAGATACCAAAGCTTCAGAAATCTCCAATAATTAACTTCCTTTTGGTTCTAAAACACTGTAGAAGCTTCTGCTGCTTCCATGCCAGGAAAGCCAAAACTCCAAGCAGCAAAGATGAGTTGGATGCAATCCTTAATAGCACTGAACATTAAAGGAACTGTCACACTCCACAGAAATGCTAGGAAGTGGCTAAAACTGCAGGCTTCACACTTCAGAAGCAAATCAGCACTGCCAAAACAGGTAGCTCACTCCCTACCTTCAGCACCTCACCATATCTGGTCCCTCTAAATCTTGTACTTCAAACCAGCAGCCTGAAATGCTGCCAAGCTGTGCTGCTGCTACCACAGTAACAATGATGATTCAAGGGCTGAAATACTCCCTTCTGTTACTTACATTGATATATTCAACCAATGAACTATTAAATCAGTATATTATTAAGTCTTGATCAACAGTAAGGGCTGTAGAAGCAATGCACTCCTAGAACAAAATGGTTAGTGAAACCACAACAGTCTAGCTGAGTTTTAGGAAGCATCCACAGTGTGTGGATGGCACCAAAACTCTTCCTACAACTATGAATCTTTTGCCAATGCTGACATCTTTCTGCTTCTAAACCTGTCTTCCCTCTCAAAACCAAGAATCTGGAGAACATGAGACAAAGCTAATTGTTCCAAGTATTATTTCATATTGTCAAATGGCTGACTTCTCAGTAAAATATTCCAGTTTAATTCATAATTGCTTCAATTTCATGATCTTAAACTGTAACAGGTCTGGATTCCTCTATGGAAGTCAGAAAAGGAATATTTGGGGTTCTTGCCAGAGGCTATTTTAGGCAGTTACCCAGTAGCTTGTAGGTAGGAGGCCTGAACTCTTCTTGCCTCAATATTCTGAGAAACAAGTAATGAACACACCAGTTAAAAAGAGGTGGGCCACCAGTTTAACCCAGCTGTCTCAGACTACAAAAGAGGAAATCAGGCATCATCCCCAGATGCTTAAGGGTACAGATTCCCATCTGCCACTCCCTCAAGCTACAAACCTCTAGGAATCAGGGAGCTTATCTGTACAGAGAAAGGAACAACAGAGAAAATAACTTGCAGAAGTGATAGACCCAGAGCAATTTCTGTAGTCACAAGTTTATCAGGAATGTTTCTGCAGCTCCACTACTTTGGGGAACAAAATCTTCAGATGTATAAGCAGGAAAACAATTGTTTCATTTTTTTTCTGATCCAATCAAGTACAATTTTATTTTCTATACAATTACTGTCTCTGGAAATATTTTGAGATCAGGTCCTTGGCCTAACAGCAAACTGAAGACTTGTGATGTTCAGCTGTGTTAGCATGGCATTTAATCCTTTGAAATACAACCCTTCAGAAGGAGAACTAGAGTTTCTTGTGAAAATAAGCAGCTCATAAAGACTCCCATCTGACAGGAATAAACATTTATGAGAGACATTAAAAGAAGATTCCAAAGTGCTTCTGACAAAACAGGCAAGAACAAGAGTTTTGGCTACAATTATTCTGAGCTCCCAACTGCAGCTCTCTGAGGGTGTCCCTCTGGGGGCATGCATTGAGGTGACCTTGGGCTGCCAAATCATAAACTAAGCTCCAGAGTGTATGAAACCAAACTGGTTCCTTAAAAAAAGTCATCATATAGTTTAAATACTTTTATTTGTCAACAAGGGAAACAAAAAAAGGAAAATAAGGATGTACACAACTCATATACATGGACATTGGACTAGAAACAGTTGCAACACAAGTTACAGAAGACTCAAAACTACATTTAAAACATCACCAAGTAATCTCATGAGAAAAAAATTAGCTTCCCATTTCTCCATTATAGATTCAGTGGATTCAGATGATGCCACCTCAGAGAAAAGGCAACACAAGGCCTCTACCCCTCTCTGCTGCCAGATGTGACACAGGTCAGCTCAGCACTGAGAGTTCTGTCCTTTCCCTGATGATGGGAACAAACTGTTTTGATTTCCACCCCCATCAAAAAGTGGCATCATAAAAGCCAAGCCAAGTTCAGGACACTGTTAAGAGAGATGGCAAGCATGAAAGAGCTAGCAGGTCCCTTGCCAAAGGGCAGGCCTTGGTTTCTGAGATCTTTAAAGGCAATATAATGCTGCAGTTAAAGCACATGGACTTCAAATTTTCTTTTTAATCAGAAAGCCACTTCAGTTACACAAATTGCTACTGTTTCAGTCCTGATCCTGAGAACTGATTCATTTAAGTGGGATTATTCTCAACCACTCTTTACTTGGGCAAGTATTTGCAAGATTCAGCCCTGAAGTAGCTACCCAATTTATAGCTGTTCCATTATTTGGGAATAAACTCACTTTTGAGCTCAGTAATACATCATCCTGCCATCATATGCTCTTAAATTCTGCCAAAACATGTCTTTATATATATATATATATATATTAATTCAGAGTCAGGTGAGTATGCCAGGAAGAAATGAAGAGCAGCTATTAGAAGTGCAACTATATGGCAACTGAGGAAACATGCAAGGAACCTGAACACTGCACAACTGGACATGTGTGATCCTCAAGAGAGAAATACTAACAATAAACCCAAATTACTTGTATTAATCCAGACCACTTTGCAGCACCTAACACAGAAGGATCTAGAACTGCTTATCAAAGGGGAGGGGGAAGAAATGTCTTCCATGTCACTGAGGTCAAGATTTCACCCTGAATAGTTAAAGTTTGGGTGGAGGTAAAGAGGAGATTGCACTATTCTACTTTTCCTCCCTTTTTTAGAGAGGGTGAACAGCTATTTGAAAGCAAATTCTCCATGTCACTGAGGACAAAGTATGCAACCCAGTTGGAGCAGCAAGCCAAAAGCAGCTTGAGTTTTCCAAGAACACTACAATCAATATCCACATTTTCAAAGCACTTGTCAAGGGACCTGCTTAAAACACTGCCCAAGAGGTAGCACAAACTGCAGCAAGACAACAACTCTCTCAGCACTACCCTAGGTTATCATAGTCAAGTACAGCAGCAACCACTGCATCTGAGCTGTAAAAGAAGCATTTCAGTATCTTCTGAATATTTCTCACTGAGTGCTGACTCTGAAAGACCCCATGTTGGGCTTAAAACAAAGCCTGGAAAAGCAGGGAGCACAAATTTGGAGAGGCTTCAGTATCCATTAATATTAAACTAGGCAGGGGATTAATAAGATCCTGTTCAAGACACACAGCAGGAAAACAGACAGTGGACAAAAAAGTTCTTACACTGCAACATACAGAAGCTGTTTGCAAATTCTCAGGAAGAACTGAGGAGCAAACATCTCTTTGCTGGGTTAGCTTCTGCTCATCACTAAACACAACAGATACAAAGCATTTTCTCTGAAGCTTTTCTATTGATGTGTCCTGGAACTCAAGTCAAGCAGGTTGCAATTAACATTAGCAGACCATACCTATGAAATCCATTTAAAAATAGATCATTTTCTATCATCAGAAAGGTTAGAATTAACAGCCCCCAGAGATTAAAACCAACAGTTGTAACAGGCTCCCATCAAAAACAGATGCAACTTGAAAAAAAAAAAAGACCATTAATTAAGTATCTGTAATTAAAGTAGCCACATTAAAAACCCATTCACACTCATTTCTCAGGCATACTCTCTTCTAATCAAAGGCCTGCTGCTGTTGTTTCCTAAACCAGTTTTCAGACTAACAGCCCTGCTGTGAGGACAATGAGTGAAGAACAAACTTATGGTATACCTGGAACCTCCCATAAAGCACAGGCTGCCTAAACAAGGTTGGAGAGAAGAAAACTTGCTTCTGGTTGATTTTCACCACATTTCACTTAATGAAAACAAATTCCAGATGACTGCATCCTTCCTTTTCTTTCTGTTCCCTCTCCTCTTCATGTATAATGAGACAGCCAAAGAGAAGCACCAGCTGAGGATTTATTACTTCCAGCTATGATTGCTAACAAGAGGTGAAACTCAGCTTCTTACACAAACAAAGTTTATTCCTCTGGATGTTTTTAGGTAGGTAATGTTTAGGAAAAACTGACCACA
Source organism: Galbula dea (assembly GCA_013399015.1). Classification (NCBI taxonomy): domain Eukaryota; kingdom Metazoa; phylum Chordata; class Aves; order Piciformes; family Galbulidae; genus Galbula; species Galbula dea. Next base: position 304,795 of record VWZX01002935.1, on the reverse strand, counting down.
CATGCAACTGGGAAACTAATACTTCCATCTCACATTGCTGGTTTTGAGCAAGGCCTCCCCCTCTCTGATGACTAGAAAACCCAACCTGAATTTAAAAACCAGTGAAGGCAGAAGTGAAGTGACTAAATTTCAGTAGATGTGACTTCTAACTGGTGTTTCAGCCAAACTATTACTCTGCTTTCACTCCAGCAGCAAAGTTCTATTGCTTGAATAGCAATTCTCCTTCTCTGCAGCAAGTGCCTGCAGCCATTGGGGAATTATTGCTCTGGAGGCCTCAGGCATTACACCCTTACCATGACCTTACCATGACATGTCAGGAGCTCCTAGCCAGGGATCAGATGAGCCTGGTTCAGGAACAGAAGAGAGACAGGCTCATGAGCATGCTCCCTCTTCCCTGCTTGCTGGCAGAGGGAGCTCAGAAGGGCATTGCTTACCAGTTAGCAAGTCAGACAACCTCCAGCAGTTGTCCTGGTGTCTCCACCTCTGACCAGTGCAGCAGCATTCCACAGAGAAGTGTATGAGAGAGCACTGAAACAACCTGCTGCTCCAGCATGACTCCTCTGTACAGTGTAGTGAAGCCCAGAGAACTCTCAGGCCTGCAGACTCATGAAGCCATCCCATAGTTGAAGCAAGTGCAAGAGGTAAGGGTGTGCAAGGACACAGAAATGGGGCTACAGGAAGTTTATTGCTGAAAGCACTTTGGAATCCTCTGCTGAAATGTGCTATGGCAGTGCAAAGTACTGTTGGGAAGTCAAACCCCAGGGCTTTTTATTCCAAAACATCTAGAAATTGCTCAGCATTTCCCTGTTTACCTAAAAGATCAGTTCTTTATAAAAATAAATCTTGGGAGGACAAAAAGGGACAATTCCCCCCATTTTAGGAAACAAGTTTCATTTTTTCCATGCTAAAATCTGCAATATCTTTCCAAAAAGTATCAAAACCCCCTAAGAGAAACAGGCTGCAGAGTTGCTTCCAACTCCTCTACTTTATTCCTACAGCTAGGATATTGCCACAACTTCTGAATTTCACAGATTTTCCTGAAAGGCATAGGATCAGAAACAGTATTTGGCAAAAGATCTGGTGAAAACCAGATTCCTAATAGTCAGCATAACCCTTTACAAGAAATTTAAGAGGGTTTTTTTCTTTTGATTATTTGTTTTTCCCCTCAACTCAGGTACCAGCTATGGTTTGTCCCTCCCACTTTTAGGATATTTCCAGTTTCATGGATGTAGACCAATGACACTTTCCAAAAGCTGGTGGACAACATCTTTATATACACTACAAATTCAGATTGTACCAGACTATCATCAGACACTGAATATATAAATAACTTTTGCAAACTATTTACACATTTTTAAACTAATCAGGTTCCAAGCAACCCTCATTCTTAAGGCAAATTCAAGGCTGTCTTGGCCTTGCACCATTTCTCTCCCCTCTCCAGTCCCCCCCCTTCAAAATGACAGGCAATAAAACATGAAATTGAATTACCCCCTGGCCCCTGTATTGACAGAATTTCTTTTCTGGAGCAAGGATCTAACTACTTATGATCTTTCCTTGCAAGAAGGACAAATGTACAGAAAATCTGTGTTTGTGTGTCAAGAAAATCACTAAGGTGCAAACTGAGAAGGGGAGTCCCAATGTCTTATCACTTCTGTATGCACATGACAAATGGACTAGGCAATTTGGGAAAGCATCAGTTTCAAGCTGCACAGCCCTTTTTAGGACTATGCATGTGTAAGCTCATTAGATATAAGATCTGGAGAGCTCAGAGGGATTTTCTGTAAGTGGTGACACTGTGCAATATAAAATGCAGCCAAGTGTTCTCCAAGTGGATCTTTAACTACATCAGGATTGTTCTCTTATGCCGAGACACTATTCACCACTGAAAGGGACTCTGCAGATCTTACCAATCCTTACATTGAAATAAACATTGGCCTTTACAAAGAGTATCTTTTTTGTTACAATATTGTATCCTTAAGTGCAATCAGAGTGCAATCCCTTTTGTCAACCCAGGACTGAAGCAACCAAGCATACTCTGGTGAAGTAAAGAGAATTGCCACACCAAAGGTGCTTAGTGCCTTCCTTTAAGTCCCAATCATCACTTTGTTCTTAGTATTTTTTCAATGCCCTGATTAGCTCTTTGTTTGGAGTAATTAGCTATTGTGGTTGAAAGGATTTTGGAACAAAGCAGAGACTTGATGCTGAATGCAGAAGTCATCTCCAACAGAGACAAAAGGTGGTAAGTTATCGATTGGCTTTGTATTTAGAAGCATCCCTTGGCTCACTGCTAGGATTGCTCCAGTCATCTGCTTCAGGTGTGGTCTTGTAGTGCCTCCAGGCTGACTTATTAAAAACAGGAAGTCTTTCAAATGATTCACTTGAAAGGGCCTGTGGGAAAACAAAAGCAAGGGCATCAGCAGAGATATAAAGAACAAGATGCTACCCTGGGGTCTTCTACTGCTACAATTTCTGTATCCAACAAGACTCCACCACTCACTTGCTACATACAGCAAGCCAACAAGCTGGACATGAGCTACATGCTATATTCTTTTCAATTCCCTGATGGAATTCAAGAAGTTAGCTTCAACCTAAAAGGTGGAATCTCCACAAAAGAATGACAACAGGATCAATACAATCTATTGCACAAAGGTCAAGAATAGCACAGGGGAAAAAAAAAAAAGATGGACTGCTCAGGAGTCAGTCAATAGTTTTTGCAGTTTGATTGTGGTCAGAACTTCCTAGAGTCAAAAAATATTAACCAAAGTAATCTCTCAGCACACAGGTTTTTGATAATTCAGCACTAATGGGCAGATTAACAAGAGAACCAGCACAAGGGACTGAAAAAGTAATAAAAAGGCAAACAAAACTAGTATTAGTGATGGGTTAATATTTATAACCTTAGATTTTAGGCTTCTGTGTAACTTAAGATAAAACCTAATGAAGAGAGCAATTACCAATTTGAGAACAAGCTGAAGAGTGGAAAGAGAGTTCACTGATTGAATCTGCTATAATCAAACTGCAGTGCATTACTAGTTCAGAAAGAGGTCAAATTCCTACCTTCAAATAAATGACAGCATCTGAACCAACACCTTCCATGGAGTAGAGTTTAAGGTCACCTTGAAAGTACCTAGCATAGAGCCTTGAGATGGGCAAGCCATAGCCAAAGCCAGCCTACAGAAACAGGGCAACAAGAGGAAAAAAACAGGATGGGAAGTTAATAAAGATCTGCAACAGATCACTGTCATCATTTCTAATCATCTCCAGAAGAGATCTAAATCTGAGATTCACATCACATTACCTGTGCAAGCTTTATTCCTCAGTCCACACTAAGGTGGTATTCAAGCATTCTGAACATTTCTCCTTTTTATCCAGGCATCATTGTTTTAGTTTAAGGATAGAAAAGGGAAAGATATCAGGATTCCCTTGTTCATTTTGCATTTTCTCAGAGGCAGGTAGGTGTAACACAAAGGACATGCTGCCCCCAATCACCACAGTTAACTGCTATAATATGATTATCATATGACCCTATGATTACCACTGCTCTACTATTCCATTCATTCTTTGGTAAAAATCAGATTTTTGACTCCTCCAAGCCTGGGATTATTATTTTCCAATGTCTCAACAGTTAGGAGACTTCACAAGAAAGCCAGAGACAACTCTCTTTCCTTCATCTAGATCACACTAGCAAGTGATTGCTGATTCCATACTGCAACAGAGATCAGAAGGCTACTCTGGAAGACTACCTACAAAGCAACACAAGGCTTTGATGTCTACCCCATCTAGCAAAGGAGCAGGATTCCACAGCACTCAATGATGTACTGAGGAGTAAGACTCTGTACAGACATCACCATTTTCAAAGTCTAAGAGACCTGACAGCTAAAAATTTGGAATTTTCAATATACAACACCAATATTCCTAAAGGAAGCAGCAACCAGGTCAACACTTGGCAGCTTTTCCAACCCACTCCTTTCAGAAAGAGCTATTAAAAATATATAAACATATAAATATTTATGTGTTTATATATTTTATATTATTTTATAATATATTTATATATTTTATTTTATATATAATATTTATATATAAATATACAAAATAATATAAACACTGTAAAAATAACTTTCAAGGTTCAAGATAAGCTTGTGCCTTACCAGGAGGTACTTCACAAATGCTGTAATTCTGATGTGTGGCTCTCCTTTTTAATATATTTCTTACAGGAAACTTAGATAAACAGTAATTTACACACCAAATAGGAGCTCACCAGGTTATCCACCTTCCCAGTAATACAGCACTAAAAATCCTGTCCATTAACTCATGAACATATTTTGCTTATGCAGATATGCTTGCTTCCAAGAATATAATGTCAAGACAAAGAAAAGCAATTTTCTGTTCCAAAGACCAACCAAATTCATTTTCTGCTGGTATGTTTTACCTGCATGGAATTGCTAATGATAAACATTTCCTTCAGTGGAAAACCTGATGCAGTAGATTGCAGTGAGGGAAACACACAATCAGAGTAGTACCAAGGGACATTTAAGTACATATGGTAATTGCTTACCAGAGGCACAGCTCTTGAGGGCTCCAAACTAGGCCTGGGTGCTGTTGAGTACATGTAGTTAAACAATCTATCTATTTTTCTTAAAGGTACACCTCCACCTTGATCACTTATCTGAAGAATGAGAAGTTAAAAGGTTTAAACATTATGGTCTGAAAAAGAAAAGAACTTGCAAAAGTCAAGTGGCACTATCAAAAAGTGACTTTAGAAAGACTAAAAAAGACTTTTTAATATTAATGTTAAATATTTAAGGAAATATTAAAGGAGCTTGTCTACTGTATTCTAGAAAAAAGGAGGCTGAGGGGTGATGCCATTGGCTCTTTACAGCATCCTGATGAGGGGAAGTAGAGGAGGAGATGCTGATCTCTTCTCCTTCATATCCAGTGACAGGACTTGAGGTTGTGGTTCAAAGCTGAGCCAGGTGAGGTTTACACTGGACAATAGGAAGCATTTCTTTACTGAGAGGGGGGTCAAACCCTGAAACAGGATTCCTAGAGAAGTAGCACGTGCCCCAAGCCTATTAATGTTCAAGCAGGTATTTGAACATTGCCTAGAAACATGCTTTAACTTTTGGTCAGGAAGTTGGGACTACATGATCATTGTAGGTCCCTGCAACTGAAAATACTCTATATTCTGACAAATATGAAGCAAGTCTCAGAAGTGATACAGTAATTCCTTTCCTTTTCCAAATTACAACTCATACTATTCTAAACCTAGCAGGTTTGTAACTGCATATTAATTGTAGGCATTTACCTTAATAGACAGATCTTCTTTCCCCAAAGTGACTAAGGTTTTGATTGATGGATAGACTTCTCTCTTACCTTCATGCAATTCCACTGTAGCTCTCATGGAATTCTGAAGAGAAAAAAAAAAGTGCCTTTGATTTTAACTTTACCACATATGCTTTTTGAACTTGCATTTATTTTGTTGACTCTATCTATTTTGGCCTACATTTGTATACAAGGTAGAAAAGGCTGTATTTAAAACAGAAGTGCTTTCAAGTCAGTGAATTGTCCAGTTAAATTTTTGACATCAGGACTCCAAGATACATGCTTTTAGCTGTTGGATACAGAGGCAGAGAACATAAAGATTTCCCCATGTGAAATCAAGTAGTTCTATTAGGGATGACAGCATCCTTCACCTCCACCTTGCAGAGCACCAGTAGTTATGTTCACCAGAGAGAAGCAGCTTTGATTTTCTCAGCCTAGGTCACATAATTGTGCAGTTACCATCTCTAAATCTGACTTCCCTATTAACAGAACTTCCACTATCAATCTTTCACAGATTACCATTACTTACAGCTACAACTTACTGGTTCCACACTCTTTCATGACTTGCACCAAAACATACCCACAAGCAGTAGCCAAATTCTCAACTGTTCTGCTCTAGAACTAACATTACAAATGGCAAAATAGGTGAACAGTTAAATGAACATACTTGAGAAATGTCAGAAATCAACCCCCAAATACCATTACTTAGGAAAAGTTTCTCTCTGACCAAATGCACTTTTTATCCCCCTGAACTTTTAGTGTCCAACTGCACCACCAAGAGATCACCTATCTTATTCAAAAGCACATAACAGCTCTCACACATTCTGTTTTCACTACTATTCCAATTATTCAGAAAAGACAAATAAAACCAAAGCAAAACATGTCATTTACACTAGTGTAAAATATATGGGCTGTTTTCACAATACACAAAAGATACTGATCCTAACCAGTCCTCAAATATGCAACAAAGAAGTAAACTTATGAAAACTGCAAGATAATGACTGTAGCATCACTGCAAAAATTGACTAGCATGAGTGGTTTAATTAATCAACTGCAAAAGCACAAAAGAAGTGGGAAAACAGAATTTTTTATATATATATATAAGGGCATAAGAGAGCTTCAAACCTCTTCACTTGTTTGAGAATAAGCTTAAGAAATAAAAACTGAAATAACATTTGAGAGCTGTAAGTGGAAAGAATCAGAATTGCAACAGCAGTTTCATTTCACAAAACCTTTCCAAATATTAAGAAGGAAGGTGTAACCTACCTTGAATAGTTCAAATAACATATGGAACAAATGAGAAGGTACATAGACTACTTGAATAGGCTTGTTGGGAGCTTTGGCTGAAAAAACAAGACAAAAAATACAGTATTTTGTAGCATAAACTGTAGGCAAAGACAAATATGTAAGCATGCTCTAGTTTTCCAAGTGCAAGATGAGCTCCATGAAGTAAAAATGGATTTCAGCTACTGCTGTCACCTGGAATAACACATTCTAATGACCATTTTCAAAGACATCAATGTCAGTAGATTTGGTTGAGATATGAAACTTCACCCCCTGAATATTCAAATATCTACTAGCACTAAATGACACAGTCACAGCTTGGCAGCCTCAGCAGCAGTTCAGATTGAAGAAAAGACTCTAAATGTCTGCTACATCAACTGCAAGAAGACAGAAACATGCACACAGAACATGACTGGAGTCAACTTCATCTCTTCTGGTGCTGAGGGCTGGTAATATTTATTACCTTGAGAGACAGGAGTGAATTATTCTAGGAAAAGGAGAAGACCAAAAGAATGCTCTGCATAATTAGTTGCAAGGCTTTTATGATATGATATGATTTTATGATGTTCATTTTCATAGAATTATAGAATGTCCTGAGTTGGAAGGGACCCATGGGATCATCAGGTTAACTCCTGTCTATGCACAGGACAATCCCAAAATTACACCAAGTGTCTGAAGTTGTTGTTTAAATGCTTCTTGAATTCTGTCAGGTTTGTCAATAGAAATGATGAACCAAGATCAGTCAATACACTGTCTCAGTTTCACAACATCCCAATTTTCATTTTTGCAATCAGCTTGAACCAGATTTTCATGTGAAAAACTGATGACAGGACTTAAAAGCATAGACTATGTCCAAAAAAAATGCTAATTTTGCCATCTTATAGAGAAGAGCTCACCACTGGTGCAGAGACTGAAAGGGGAATTTATAAGCATACTTTAAAAAGAAACCAATTTTGTCTCTATTAAAAGATGAGTTAAAAGACACATGTGTTTCCTTCCCACTTAGGAGGATTCTTGACCACTTTGTTTTCCTTAAAGTGACAGCAAATTTAGCAGATAGCACTCTGCATTCAGCAGCCAGAAGTAAACATGTCAGGATGATAAACTATAATGCAGGTGCCCATGGAGCCACATTAGAAGACAAAGTATTAACACTGCACACAGGACTACAGAGTTCAAATCACAGCTTACAACTCATAAACAAAACTAGAAATGACAGCTACTAGAAAGGCTTTTTCTTCTATATATCAATTCAATTCAGTTCACAATTACCATTGAATTCTTCAACTTCCAGATCAGGTGCCACTGTGTAGTATTGTTCACATAACATCTTAGCTGTTTCATAGGCATCTACAAACCAACAGAATAGAACATTGATTTAGCAGAATCATCTACAGACACAACCAGCAAAGCTCATTTTGTGGGTGAAAGACATCAAGCAGAACACTTACTTTAGTAACTAGTTTACAAATGGGAAACTGATATTTATCCTAATCCCTTTTTCTCTCTGTATTTACAGTCTATTTGTCAAGAAGGAGAAATTCTATTTATGCCCTACAAATAAAAGCAGATTGAGACAAGCTGTTCTCCACCTTTCTTTAGGGCTTGAAAATGACAAGGGTGGAACATTAGGCTGACCACAGTAGCTGGTGGGCTAGTGGTTAGGAGTCAGTGCTCTCACCTCTGGGACCTGGGTTCAAATACTGGTCAGGGAAGTTTTGCTGTGACCTAGTCTATGGAATCCTGCTGTGGCAGGGGGGTTGGACTAGATGATCTTTCCAGGTCCCTTCCAACTCCTAACATACTGTGATACTGATTTGTCATGTCTCAACCACAAATTAACACCTATATTCTTTCCATCTCAAAAAAGGATGACACTGTAACCACATTTTCAGGTTTTCTACACTACTTGAGTTTCAAGGTTTTTGGGGGGAAGTTGGAATCTTTAAGCTTCTTCATTCTTTCTTCCTGAACCAAAAAAAGCCTCTCTGTAATCCAGATTAGGCTTTATGTACTGCCAAAATACAGCAAGAAAGATTTCTTGGTGGTTCTAAATATTCACTCATATCTTGTTGCAAAAATATTTTAGAAGAGAAACCACAAACTCAAAGATGTTTTAAGTAATTTGCTTAAGCTGCCTTAAAGAGGCTTCCTTCTAATAAGTGTGGGCTAAAAGTCAGCAGATAACCAGCTGGACAGTTCTGCAGACAGAAATTTGCTAAGATAGCATAACAACTGCATTTGATCTCATCCTATATGCACCTTTTTCCTCCTGTCCAAAGTGACACTGCAAAAGAAAAGAGTCACTGCCAAGACTCAGAGCAATGTGACAAGCACAACACAAAATCACTAGTACCCAAAAAGGGCTGGTTACCTATCATTATCCTCCTTCAAGATGCCTATAATGTGCCCTGTTAACTGAAAAAAAATCATCTATCAGTTGTTCTGACATCTGCAAGGCTGTATGTATCACAGAAGGCTCACAGAAATGCTGCCACAATCTTGATTCAATCATCAAAAGCTGAAGGCAGCAGTGTAGCTGGTATGACCATAAGGCCATCTACATGGAGAAAGGAATCCATTAGCACATGTCAGAGTTCTCACATCATCAAGTGAGAATTAGATATGGATCCTGGGGGCAGCAGTTGGATGCCTGTTGCACAGAAACACTTGAAGGTCTCTAAACCCCAAAATCAATTATGGTGTGGGAATAAACCAAAACCTTTCAGTACATGGATGTGGAGCAGACACTGTCACTGCACAAACCCTGAGAGAACAAAGAAGCTCTGAATAAATCCATTTACTCTCCCTAATTTAATATAGGACTCTCTCATCCATTTTCAAGAAGTAGCCACCTTACCACCCTTGAGATGAACAGGAAGGCACTATTATTTCATGTCCCAGTAAAATACCCAGCCCAGACCAAAACAGTGTCAGAATCTGGGTGCAGTCTTCCACTTTACCTTCTTCTAAAAGCCAACTCTTTGGCTGGAAGTAAGTAGCAGTAAGAGTGCAGAATCTGTCAGTGCATCTAAAATCCTGGCTCCAGGAACAACCCTGGATTTGCTGCCAGCTCAAAAATCTTACTGTAGGATAGTCAGTGAGACACAGAGATCCACCTCAGGCAGTTACAGACACAACACTTGGTGGGGCTGCTTGAACAAAGAAGTGGCTGATTAAATCATTTCTTCAATGTTCCAAGGGCATACAGAGCTTGTAGCTGCCACACACAGTGCCAAACCCAACATCTTAACTCTGACAAATTGCTCAGAATACTGCCTGCAAACCAGAACATTTTGGAGATAGCACAGGATACAGGCTATAAATTAACCCCTCCACCAATTCTACAGGGCAGCAGCCTCAACCACCTTCACTCTAGACAGGCTGTCTTTTAGCACATCTTGTTTCACTGAAAGACAACACTGGATCCTGTTTATGATGACCTCACTTTGGTAGTGGTTGTTTCTTCAGTTGTGAGAGATCTATTTTAGCTACTGGCTTGAAAACTGAACTGAGCACCTTCTGACACTAAGAACTTCTCTCTCCAAGGCAGCAACTATGAATCAAAACAGATTCATACATTGCTATTAGAAAGAACATCTAAATAAACAACATGACTGTAACATACACAGTGCTGAGGTCAAAGTGGAGTAAGATCAAAAGAAAAAGGCTGCTTTACAGCCAAAGAGCTTTGAAGCCAGGAAACCTTCCTAAAAGTAAAAAACATCTACATTACAAAACAAGCTATCATGCAGGTCAAAGCCTGTCATAAGAAAGGTCACTCTTCCTTCACCAAAGACAGAGAAAGTGATGGGGAGAAACATATCCTTCCCCTCCTGCAGCTGCACAAACAGCAGTGAAGAATAAAGGGTGGAAATCACTCCTATAGCAAGACCTGTACTTGTAAACAGAAACACCCAGACTGTGAACCTTCAATAAACAAGTTCTTGAAGGAGACAGCATTACCTCATGCTTACTAACATTCTGAAAGGATATGAACATTCTGTGATTCATAACACTAAGCAAACAGGATTTCTATTACAACAGTGCCAGATCATTCAAGTTCAACCATCACAACACGTCTTCTGGGTGAGAGAGAACAGGCTGCAGTGTTCTCAGGTGCACCCAGTAACAGGGAGTTTCACTGGAATATCTGTTCACCTGAGGACATTTTACTGTAAGGCCTAACTGAAACTGGAATATTTCACTTTATTTTTATTGTATCTCAATAACATTTATGTACATTCTAAGTTTTTAGGGTTTTTTTTTCAAGTATCAACTTCATCTTACCTTTAACCACCTCTGCCACATTGCAATTAGGATCAATACTTCCAATGTGTTTGGGATGAGCAGGATTAATATCTCCACCAAAAAGAAGTGCTAAAGGGAAAAAGAAATGGCAGTAAATTGTCTATTACACTTAAGGCAGCCCAGAAAGTTGCAATCTGATGGTATGTGAAACTTACTGCCCAGTGTATCATTTTTACCACATACTCTAGCAAATGGCCAGAATTCTTGTTTGGGAAGACTACTTGCACCCCTCCTTTCTTCTTCTTTTTCATTTTCTATAGCTAAGACTAGCAAAAACAGAAATAGTGGTGTGGAAGGGTTGAGGTGAAAGCCTACATTTCAAAGGGGACTATCAAAAGTTAGTCAAAAAAACCCCATGTAAAATGCTTCATTCATACCATTATGTCAGAACAGAAGCACAACAATGAAAATTGTATAGTAAAAAGGACTGAAAAACTGTTAAGACAGCATTAAAAGCCTTTTACACTCCTCTAAGCTGCAATTTCACAGCTGGCACAGAGGTCTCTCCCACTTGACTTCCTCCCTGACACACTGCACTGTGCTCCCCACTGCCTCCTTTGCACAAGGGTCTGGCACTCACCAGATCCTTCACTGAGAGTTTAGCTCTCAAAGAAGTAGAAGGGAGTTACACTTTTTTGCAGAAGTGATAATCTGATATTTTAGCAAGTTACTCAGCTCTGCTATGAAACAGATGCAGGATGAGGTGAGCAAAAGACAAGAACTGAAAGGTTTTTGGGTCCTGGTGAGCTAACAGACTGGCACACTGTACCTGGCACTGTAATAACCAGCCTGTCAATAACATGTGAAATATAAACTACATAAAAACCTCTTGCTGCATTCTTTTTTTTTTTCCAATTATCTTTTTCATCAGTGCTTCAAGATTATTATTTGCCATCATGGCTTGAACATTAACATTACTTGGCATACAGAAATTGTATGAGATTAACTAAATTTTACCTGTTTATAAGTGGGTTTAAGTTTCAACTGGTTAAATAAGAGTGTCCCCAAGAAAAGCCATTTCAGTTCAATGAAATAAATGTAATATTTTAGAACTAGTACAAATTATGCTAGGACTGGGCCCAGGAATTCTATTAGGGCAATGTTTTTACTTACTGCTAGAACATTTCTATGATAGCCTTTTAACTTAACTTGATTTTATGCCTGTCATTTGTCTGGTACCAGCTACAAGGTATAGAATAAGCTGCACAGTTACCTCAGTTTGTATTCTTTGCCAAACTGAAGTTATCTGTACACAAACAGCAAGGCTTAATTGTGACATAAAAGGTTACTGGAAAGACACACAACTTGTAGTAAAATACCTGACACTACAGGACTCTAGAGTCTGCATTATCTAGTGTACTACATAATGTAGAAGCAGTGTACTACAGTTTCTAAGAGCTCATACAAGCAGAACACTGGGCAGAGAATGAAGCTCTAGTGCTAAAAGGCACAAGATATACTAAGGTATCACAAGACTGTCCTTAACTTTGTACAGATCACTTTCTGCACAGTTGCACATACTGGTTAATAGGAGCTGTGCATCTAACTCCTTTCACTCTGTAATGTGAATATAGAAAAGTAAGTTTATTAGTAGCAACAAATGAAAAGGAACCCAATGACAAAGGGTGACTAAGTCTACCATTTATTCATAAATAGGGAATAGGAAGTAGAGGGAGACAAGGGATATAACTTAAGACTTAAGTTACAAATATTCCATCTCTAGAAGGCAAGAAAGTCTTAAAAACCCACCACCAAACACACATAGTGCACAACCTATTCAATTTCTGTGGCCTTCTTGCACTTCATGATGAAATGAATGCCAGCTCTACAAACTATGTTGAGAGATTTGCAAGCAGAAAGACACAGCTACTCTACTACTATCCAAAAAAATACTTCATGTATCACTATGCAAGCTGTTTCTGCCAACAAGATTAAAAATGGACAGCCACTCTCACAAAGCCTGGCAACTTGAAAAGAAAGCAAACTGCTGCTTTGGATTCATTTCTGGGAACTGCAAAGTACCAAATTAACCAACTGCTAGTGTTTCTTTTACCATAATTAGCAAAGAATATTAAGAATTAGTCATGAGTATGGGAAAAAAAACCCAAACAAAGCAAAATCCAAGCTCTGGCTTCAGGTTTCCAAGCAAGATCTAATGAGTTCTGAGGTATTAAAAGAGCAATTACTTACTGTGCTGGTTAATGAGCATTCGGAAGGAGATGCGGTTGGTGTAGAATCTGTCCAGGAAATACTGGATGTTACTGCTAACAAATGGATCAAAGCCATATTTCTCCTTGTATTCAATCACCCCTTGTGCCATGGTTGGAACCACATCATTGTGTCTGTTTCTGACTTTAATCAAAACATCTAAAAAGCTAGAGGGGGATTGAAAAAGAAAAATCAGAATCAGATTGTTATTTTTAAAACTCAATCTCTCACTTCTGGTTTGAACTTCCCACAGCAAAACCATTTTATCTGTTCACTGTCCTTTGCAGTCAACAAAACAAACTGTCAGAGGGAGAAGACAAAAATATAGCAGCACCCAAACAAACCTAGAGAGAAATATTTGGATCAACCTCTCACTCAAAAGATCTGTGAAATACTTAGGGTCTCAAGGTAACTTAGTCCCCCCCAAAAAAAGATTCCTTTAAATTAAATTAAAAGTCTCTTTGCCATTAAAAGAAAATCCTATGCACCATGGTAACTCATTCTCTGGAACCAACAGTGCCTGGGAGACTGGAAAAGAAACTCAGGCAAAAGACCCTGACTGCTCTTCATAACATCCTGAGAAGTTTTAACACTTCACACTTCTTTCCAACACCTCAAGCTGTGCAGTGTAACTTTTGAATGCATTTCCTTTGCTTGGTATCTGTGCTGGTAAGTTTAAACGCCAGGATAGGTAATTATGGTCAGTGTTGACTTGTGTTCAGTTTCCTTTCACACCGCTGGATGGCAGAGCACAAACAATGGTGCTCTGACAGGCTCTTCTCTGCAACTTTTAGAATATCACTTTTATTGCTGTTAACAAGCACTTTTCAATATTTTTGAGCATTTTTATTCCTCTTGCCAAGGGAGCCTTCCAGGTGCTCATCTTTATTTTCCCCCCACACATGCAAACTTATACATACTTGAAATATTAATAGCTTTCTAGAGTTATTTTTTCAACAGCAAAACATTCTCAGTAGATTTGTCATGAACACTGAAATGTATTATCTTTATCAGAAGTAGAATATACACCAGCTAAGGAAGGAATAGTTTGAGTTGAAGGGACCTTGAAAGTTCATCTAATCCAACCCCAAAGATCACCAACAGTAAACAAGATTACCAATTAGTCACCACATTTAAAGTGGATGCTTCCTTCCTTTTCATAACCACTTGGCCAAGAGAAACATCTGACAGTACACCACACCATTCTTAACAAGTGATACACTTGCCAAATTATTCTTCCCACCCTACACTGCCAGCTCCAAAAGAATGTAGGATTCCTTTTGCATCATTTTCTTCCTCATTCTCAGTCTTACCCCCAGTTGTTGCCTGTGTCAACAAACAGTTCTGCAATCTTTCAACACTATTTTGTTGCTTCAAAAGCAGGAAGTTTTAATTCCCCAATCTAAATACTATCACAGTACAGAATGACTGTTCTCTTACCAGTCTTGCTGACTGGACAGCTTAACAGATTTAAATGCCTAAAATGTTTGTAGACTCTTTTAATATTGAGTCTTGATTATGTGTGATCTGTAACCACTGAGATCTGATCTTAGTTTCTGAGACAAGACTAGTGCCTGGCTGTACTTGTGCTACTTCTCTGCTTCAGATCTACAAGACACTAGCTAAAAACAGAGCTGAGAAGCAACACTTAATAATCACATCTGAAAGACAACTGCCAACACTAACTCCTGTTTGCTGACTGTTCTGCTATTTGTTTACAGAACCATAGAATTGTCAGAGTTGGAAGAAACCTTAAAGATCATCTAGTTCTAAGCCCCCTGCCTGGCAGGGACACCTCCCACTAGATTAGGTAGCCCAGAGACCCATCCAGCCTGGCCTTAAAAACTTCCAGGGATGGGAATAAATAACCCTCCACCATCCACAACCTGAAGGCTACATGCTCCACAAGGGCAAACTGTTGGCTGACATCCCACTACCAAAGTGCTTAAAAGCACAGAGCATGTCAAAGGGCAAACAAAGGGCTAAGGAAGTTTATCTGCTACAGATCAGCAAATCATAGTTGAAACTTAGTATGCAACTACACACAGTAAAGAATGTCTTGATTCCTGTAGTGATGGCAAACCTCTCCCCTTCCATCTTCAAAGATAACTGAGCTCACTCAAGTGTTGCCACCAAGCAGATACTTTTCAAAGCACCAAACATGAAGCATTATAGGCACGTTTCAAAGCAGCAGGGCAGAAATCAAAACACATTCCCTTAATCTTACCACTTATTCCTTGCCACTCCCCCACCCCTGACAGACACAAAGCTTTTAGTCTACACAAACTGTGGGAGATCACACCAAGGAATGTTTAAGATGCTCATGGGATTAGCTGTGGGGGGGGGGGAAAGATGACTCCAGAATAGCTCTGAAAATTATATTTAGCAGTGACTCTTTTTCCAGAATTCAGTGTAACACTTTCCAAACCACAATGAATAAATAATGCAGTTGATTTCACAGATGAGGAATTATTAATATGAAGCCATTTTAGTTAAGTGAGCTTCAGTGGCTTCAGTATTAACAAAAGACTACTTAAGGCTTTACCATTGCTGTTAAATAAATTAAGCCTGTAGACTTCTGCAAAGACAATTAATGAGTGTCACAACACAAGGCATTATTTAACTCCCTAATGACTTATTCTTATTCTCTTTTGATCAATCACCACAGTGCTAGAAAAGAAGTCACAACTGTCAATATAAACAAAGGGAAGTTTTGTTTTGTCTCTTAGGGATAGCATTATCTGAAAGATTAAAGATGAGTAGGCTGAAAAGAAAACCCCAAATTCTTTTAAATGGAACAAATATGCAGGGGGTTTTTTAATTGGCTGCTCTTTTGTAATGAAATGCTAGCTGGGAGCTGAGAATCACAGAGAGACAGGCACAAGTTCACACTCAAAACATTTCTGCATTAGAAAGCATAGCTATTTTCAAAGGGCAAAACAGAAGCAGCATTTCACATTACTACAAAGTAACATACTGGCATCTCCTTCATCAAATGTACCCCAGTAAATACTGACTTCAAATTGCTAACAGAGTCACTGTTTTAATCTCAGTGCTGCAGAAAGGAAAGATACTTCTTGTTTACTAAGTTTCTTGTGCCTTAGTTATTTCTAGACATGTTGGAAGGTTACCACTTGGCTTGCTCTCAGTTCCAGGACATTCCCCCACACATCCTCCCATCAGAGTGCCACAAAGAGAAAACCCAGCAATGAAACTCATGAGGATAAAAGGGGTGGAGCAAGTGCTCTTTGAAGCTGCATGTAAAGAACACATTTACATACCCTCCAATCTTTGAGAAATAACTTCTGCCTCTACATTTATCCAGATGCATATTGACAACACTTTCCAACACTGCTGCCAGCCAACACCCTCTCCCAAGTGTGGACACCTTATCTTAACTCTCCTGCAATCACACTGTTTGACAGGAGTGTGGAAAGACTTCCTTTCACCTGACCACTCTGCAGCTTCAGGAGAGATACCCATGCTATCAAAAATGCAAACAGAACTTGACCTTTTGGCATGTACTCATACTCCTGACAGTGTCAGTTACATGGCAACACTGCAGTAAGTCTTCAGAACCTCTGCTAACCAGCAGTAAAGCAATACAACTGAAGCACTTGTGAACTTCTTTGTCACAGAAATGCTGAGGCAAAAAAATACCTTTAAAGGGTTTTGTCCAATGGTCATTAAAAGGTAACACATCTGTTCTCAAATTCACACACTAAGAGCTGAGAGAAGTTGGCCTACTCTGGAAAACACCAGCTTCAGTTTAGACTCTGCACCTACTCCTTACTGGTCACACTCTCTACTGTGTTGGCAACATTGTTTGTCTTTGGAGGCCACACTGGTGTAGCATCTTAGGGACCAGAGTGGGCTATTTTTCCACTAGATAAACCTCCCAATTGTCTTCACCTCTTTAAATCATCATTTTAGTTTCCGTTCTCTCCTGTGCTAGTTACCTTGATTAGCCATAACAGAAATGGAAGCCAAACAAGACCACCAAGGCACTCATTCAATTCCCAAAACTCAACTGCTCTGTAAGCCTTGATGGATTTTTGAGTGCTTCAGGTGGACACCACTGCAAACAAAAGCTGCTGTAGTGGTACTGGGGCAGAAGTACTTCCACTCAGATTAAGTCTCACCTTCTATATTTATTTATATTTTGTTTCAGATTA
Source organism: Galbula dea (assembly GCA_013399015.1). Lineage (NCBI taxonomy): Eukaryota > Metazoa > Chordata > Aves > Piciformes > Galbulidae > Galbula > Galbula dea. The sequence continues at coordinate 287,495 of VWZX01002935.1, read as the reverse complement.
CAATTTTGGCCTTTACTGCACAAATTCTACCTTATAGAGAAGATCACTATTATCCTATAGTAAAAACCACATTTTTGAGTCAGATTATTTTTAAATGAACTGTCTCAAGGAAATAAATTACTCACTCATCCAGAACATGAGGATCCTCAGGACTTTTATTTTCATATTCTAAAAGCTCAAGGAAACTCTGCATGTACCTGCAACAAGCAAAAAAGATAAAGGAGTTAAAAGTACTTAAACCTCAATTACTTTTGATTTTTTTTCCATTTTAAGACTACAACCTCATCTGAAACAATAGAAGCATAGTAAGTACAGTGTTCTCTGCTAAGGCTAAAATGAAGTGAGACACTGCAACAAATGGAAAGAAACCAACTATAATATATGATATGGAGTTTAAAAGTATTAATGAGTCTATAGTCCATGATTCAGGAAAACTGCTCTATAAATCAAGTTGAAGTTAATAATAGCAAAACCTCTCTTCAGGTAGATCTGCAATTTCAGGTAACATAGTTCATCCCTGGATCTTGATTTCCTGGTGGTCATCCACTTAGTACAGAAGTTAGCTTGCTCCCACATTCCTGAGGCTTAGAGCCACAGAAGTACCACACAGGACCTAAAGATTTATGGCAAAGTATCACTCAGCATGAGCACAGCCAAGCCTGCTCTGTTGCAAACTAGCCCAACACCAGTATCAATGCCACCACCTCACACCACTAGACCTGGGGACCAGGTATCACCCTCTGAAGCAGGTACATTTAGCAGTACAGATGCAGTTTTAAAGATTACAGAATTGGGATCTATTTCTTTAAGAAAAATCAGGCAAGATATCAATCACATCTAAGAGGTAGGGTATTTCAATGTTACCAGGAGAGGCTGTCATTCCTTTTTGCCCTCCCTTTGCTCCTGGTTAAGCACTACCACTTATACTATGATAAGATCAATGCTAACAGCTGTAACTCCCTGCAGTGTTGAAACAGCTAGATAGGTTTGTTTAGTAATCATTCTCACACGTAAAAACAACTCATAAAGAGGTCTAATCAACTACAGTTAGCACAAGACAGAAAAGAACCATAAAGCTTACACAGGAAAAAGCAAAACAAGTGATCAAGCCTTTCCCCTTTCAGCAGCAGCAACCCATTAGAGCAGCTCAACAGAACGGTGCATGCATAAGCTCAGTGCCTAAGGGACTGACCCCCTGTCACTGAAGCTTGGACAATTTCACATTTTTTGTAGCAGTTCTCTGTTAAAATCAGCTTAAGCAGGCTATGAAACTTCACCCTACATCTTCAAGCTATAAGAAAGGCAGGGGAAGAATCATCAGGACTGTCAGGTGGAAAATGGAGTTAGTTTCTGAAAGAGGGAATGAGAACCAATTTCCTTTGAAACAAAGAGGTATATGTTCTTCAACATCCTCTGCCTCATACAAATCAAGGTCAGTCAAGTTAAACATGGCCACAGGATAGGAAAAATGGTACCATTATTACACTGAGCAAAACAGTAATAAACAATCAGCACAGGAACTCCAAAATGAGAGATGAGAAGGTGATGGAAGAGGCACTGAGACAATTGAGGGCATCACTGAGTTGGAGGCAGCAAGTACCACAGCTTCTGACTTCTCACCAAAGCAAGCAATACCAAGCAGAAGCAATGCTTATGACTCATTCCTGTGCTCAGTTTTGCTCTGCCTCAAGTGAATACATGACACTCCATAAACCAGAGTCTTTGCTACCTCCTTCACCGTTTTCCTCGGTGGGTGACAAGAACATACAGAAGTCATTCAATCCACAACTGTCTCAAATTGGAAACTGGCTTTCTGGACTTTTTCTGTGACTAGAGAAAGCAGTATCATTCATGTGGCATCCTTTTCTAGCAAATATATTTAAGAATTCAAAAAGCCATGTAACTAGACTTAAGACCACCAGCATTGTCAGACTGGACTAAATACCTCATGCCTGTGGCTTGTAATACAACAGGAAAGCCACCATCTTCCTTTCTAATTAAATAAATATTTGCTGTCTTAAATTTGTTAGTGTGGTAAAAGGAAATCAGGCAAAGGATTTATCTGATTCTACAAAGAAAAGCCTAAAAATAGCTGCATGATTTCTGTGATGGAGTCTTATTCTGTTCCTCAAATACAGGTTCATCTCTTGTCACTCACTGACTATGTCTGAATCAACACTTTTATTTCCCAGGATAAATTGCAGTATGGTTTTGAGACAAATGCCCCAAATAACCTCCACTTAATCCACACTGCTTATATTTGCAAAGTGGCTCTGATACTTCTCAGAAGATCAAGCTCTTCTTGGAAGAAATGAAACTGGAAGCTGCTACAGATGTGAATCAGATGTGTGAAACTCAAGGCAGCCTTCATGGCTCAAACCCATGAGTGGACTAAAATGCTGATTTCTCCAGCACAGGCACAACACATGCCAGGAGGATGACTCTGGACTGTCACAAGTACTCTACACACTGAAGTGTTTCTCATACTACAGTATTAGGCAGGGACAAGCCAAGTGTTTCTCTCATCTAATGCAGGAATTGTGCAGAAAACTGTCTCAGTTAGAAAGAGACTCAAGCAGGTCTCAAATTGAAATAAACTGCCAAATATGGTCACTAGTCTGCAACACAACCAACAGGCAGAACAACTTCTGATGTCATTACACTCAACATAGCACCAATGAGGAACTGAGAGTTCCTGAAACAAAGGGAAACTGTAAACTGAATGCTCTAAGGGAATTTATAAAGGTGCTAAAGTAACTTCTCCTTACTCTCTGGGGTGATGGAGGAACTATTGAAACAGGCAATGATTTTCCTTTAGAGTTAAAAATGTTTAGATGTCTCTGATTACCAAGTAAATTGATACTGGTTTAGAAGTCAAGTTCATTAGTATAAGCACTGGATCCAGCAAATTAGAGGGACCAGCTAAGAGAAAAGGTTAAAGTTCAGATCTAAGTTACTCAAATTTCTTCCATCACTTTTACTGGTTTTTTCCAATCCCTTGGCTTAATGAAGCTAGAAAAAGTAACCTTCTATCAAACAAATCTAACCAACTGTCCAGTGCCTACCACTAGGCATCACCCAACCTGGAATGTTGTATATGATCTCAAGTCTCCACATGAAAACTGAAGAGTTGCAAATGCTGTACATCTTTTCCTTTCATCTAGTTGAAATTCCCAACTCCCACTCAAACAGTTCCAAAGTATAGAAATTTAAAACTTATTTAAAGGAAATGTATAACTGTCCTGGTTTGGGTTAGAAAAGAACTAATTCTGCTCAATGATTTTACTTCTCATTGAAGCTCCTCTGAGAAACTATACTTTCTGAAGCTAACAACATGTTTTTGCAGACACTGCCTGCTTCTAGCAATGGTAAGACCTAATGTTCAGATTTACTACCAGGGACTGGTATGCAAAGCAAGGTCACTGCTGAATCTTGTGTCTCACATTGGTAGGTGCAGGGTAAAGGCTGCACCTTCAGGGAGGAGCAGACAGGACAGATGACCCTAAACTGACCAACTAAATATTCCATTCCATATATATTTGATATAGAACTGGGGGTCAGTTCCCCCTTTCTTGCTCCTCTTTGCCTTTTCTTCTCCTGTGCTTCTACAGTCAGCACCTGAGGAGCACTCTCTGTTCTGCCCTTGATCCTGATCCATATGTTCCTGCATCCAGTACCAGCATCCAGCCTGAGCCTGGCTCCTGTCTGTTGCCAAGGCCTTCTGGTGCAGTATCAGCAGTGAGATAGCTACCATCAAGGGGGATTGGGTTCAGTTTTGGGCTTTGTACATATTTGTATATATTTTATTTATCATCATTATAAAGTAGTTTCAGTTTTCTTTTCCAATCCACAATTCTCTGTCTCTCTCTTATCCCCTTTCTCTTCCCACTGGAACAACCCCACACACCAAAACCCAGAAGAGATGAAAAAAAGAATGGCAGTTATATTTTCTTATCTTCAGTGAGTCATCAAAAGCAGAAATCAAAGCCTATGCCCTTCAAATCTATTGCCTTTCTGGTGTTTAATTTTTTATCACAATAGACTACATTGGGCAAGCTCTCTGGTTTCAAGTATTCTTTAGCCTTGTTCTTTTGTTAATTACTGCCAGGTAGATTGAACTCTTGTTAGTCTGCCAAATGTAATAATTCTAGAATGACACATTTCATACAAGAAATCACTGTAAATGCTCATAATGTCAACTCTAGCCTTTATTTTCTTTTTCAAACTCATATAAGATACTTTTGGTTTTTCCCTATGTGCATAAACTCTTCCTTTAGGATCTCTTAGCACCAAAGCACTTAACACTACCTTAACATCAAAAGATAAAACATATCTCCACAGTAACACAATCTTGTTAACAATGTAGAAAAAACAGACAAAAAGCAATGATTAATCCCCAAACTTATCAATTTCTTTAATGGGTCTTTCAAAGAAGATAAATAGAAATGGAAAGCCTTTTCCAGGGAAAAGGACTTAAGAAAAGTAGAGAAAATCAGGGTTAGTTAAAATAAATTTCAGATGCCTCTGAATGCAAACCTCACACTCACTTCAGAAGTTTTACAAGCTCTGACCTTATCCCTGACAAGGTTTTATTGTAACTATTTTCCCTTATCACACCACACTGGTGATGATATCCTTTACTATGCAATGGTGCCACATGTTGAATATCCTACCTGCAGTGCTCTTTGGCTAGAGTACCCCCTCAAAGCTGGTTTAAGAAAAGGCCACTTCTTTGGAATTAGGAAGTTGCCCATTCATTTTGAACAACTGAAAATACATTGCTGATCCCTAGCATTTTATTCCTCCCCTTGCTACTCCATGCAAAACATAGACATAAAGTTATAAACTCAAACTGGGACAGAGCTGATGTTTACCTTTGCACAGACCAAAATTGCAAACTACTTCTGCTGTTCATAGTTCACTCTCTGGGTAATGCCAGCTTTATTCCAAAAAGCATAGCTACCTGAGCAGCACAAAGGAAGGTCATCTGCTTTACCTATCCTCATTGCTGCATATATCAGGCTAAGGAACTCAGAAAGGAAGGAGAGAAAAATCTGCAACCTTTCCTGAGAGCAATCAAGCAATCAGTTGCAAACTGTTAGGCAGCACAATGCAGTCAAGGAGCAGTGGTACAGGAAGCAAAGTGCCTACAACATGACCATTAGAGAACTGAGAAGAGAACAGGGCTTGCCTGCAGCAAGGAGTATATTCTCAGAAGTGACAAGATGAGGTTGCTTCCCAAGGGATCTATAAAAGACTGGGAAACACACCCAATCCAGAATGTCTCTGCCTGGCTGGACAGAGAATTGGCTATTTGTTTTCCTACTCCACCAAAGCTAAGCTCCACCTACCTACAGAGTCACCTTGCTCTAATTTAACAGTTTAATAAAACCTACTAATAAACATTAGGTGCTTTTTCTATTTTATGGAGTGTTGACATTAAGGAACAGAGTGGGAAATTTTAAAGCTTCAGCTAATTGGGAGTATCACCAAAAGCACATAAAACACATGCTTGTAGTGCAGAGTGGCAGTGTAAATAAATCATAAATATGTTGGTGATTATGTAAATTAGTGCAAATTAGCAAATAAACAGATTAAGATGAACAATGCATTAAATTGTATCTTTGCTCACTTGTGGCAAGCATACATATTCTGTTTGTGTATTAATAAGTTGTCAAGCTTCCTCAACCTATGGCATAATAAAGATAAAGGATCATGAAATGTGATCTGAAAAAAATTTTCCTTGAAGTATCAAACAAGTTTGTCTAAAAGAGTTTTCTTCATTTTACAAGTTCATAAAACAGCTAAATTTATACTTATTTATACTACTGCATAAAATTCAGGAATGTCTTCCTAGATATATCTAAACTTTAGATTAAGAAATGATGTTTCAAAACCTGCTATCAGCATAGCTGCATAATACTAACAGTCATCCACACTGAAGTTAATAAAACTGGTTTCTTCTTATCTTTTTAGAATCTAACTGGTACAGTGAATTTTGCCCTGTATATCACTAGGTCATAATTATACAGATCCTATAATCAACATTATGTCTACAAGTTATAATTTAATGTTTAAAAAAAAAGCAATTAAAAACCTTGGAACAGTAAAATCAGAAATCAATTCTTTAAAGCCCATATCAGGAAAACAACATGCTACAGTTACTTCTGACATAAATCACAAAAATATTCTTACATAATCTCAGTGAAGATATTCCTTTCCACAAAAACTGTTAGTTAGCTGCAGATCAAAATTAGGATTCTACAACTAACATTCTAGTCTTTCATCTCTGGGTTAGGTGTCCACTTGAACAGCTTAATCACTTCAAAGTCTGGTATTTTGGCTCATTTAACAGAAATCACTCTTAAGCTGGGATAGTGTAAATCACATTGTCATATAAAGTACTAATTTGGAGAAGTATCTTATTATATAGTCTAATATTGTAGCCATAAGTGTTATCCCAGGAGTCCTCAAAGTAAAAATTCTGAAGAGGGCATCCACTCTAAATACCCCTTCACTTCCTTTGCCAGAAGTGATCTAAATGTTGTTTGACTCTTTATTAGTAGGGCTTCTGGAGCCTGTGCCACAGAATATACATTTGGACTAGAAGAATTACACTGCAGAGTCATTACAGAAAAATGATTTCCTTCTCTTCATTCACCTATCTGTTCACATTGCACAAAAGACAGCTTCACAAATCATCCACATCAGAAAAGCCTAACAAGCTTGCATATTATCCATTCTTTCCTCTTTGGTGTAACAGCTTCCAGTAACAGACACATGATCCAAGCCTTCAAACCCTTAACCACAAAGTGATTCTACAACACTTAAATTTCTTTGAAGCACTTAATCACTAAGGTTGAAGTGGTCATCAATACAGCCAATGGTATCTTTCATAGACAAATATATTTAAACCTAAGTACACAGTATCACATATCCTAATTGATATTTTCTAAGCCTGAAACTTGATAAATATGAGACCAAATCCAGCAATCTATGGTCAGTGCAGAATTTCTTGGCTCAAGGGCTACGACTGAACTTCACATTGTTCTGTTACAGCTAGGTTAAGTTGTTATTCACAAAGGGAAGTTTGTTGCATACTGTGAAGATATTTTCACACAAATTCTTTGGGTCAAGTATTTGCAGGCAGATATACACTAAATACCCCATTGAACAGCAGTTTCTTTTTACAGCTTAATATATACAAGGCAATAGTTTCCAAACCTCACTGAACATGCAAGGTAGGCTAGAAATTAATTACTATGGAAAAAAATGACATGACTTTGGATATATATCAGTTCTTACAATGGAGAATGTTATTCACTGGATGACACCAGATTTTTGTCCTGTTCTATAACTAAATACCAGGTTATATTTTTTAAGATTTAGCAATGAGAAGAATAGTTGGTTTACATTTTCTTGCAGTATTTTTGACAAAGAATACAGAGAAAGAACACCTATTTCAAGAAGTCACAAGTGTAATACACTAAGGAATGTTTTAAAAGCTGACTCTTGGAAGTCATTAACCAATTCTAATTATCTGGGAGGCAACAGTATACTTTTACTAACTTACAAATTGTTCTAAGATCCATATTATCTACCTAACATTAGATAAAAGAAAACAAAACTTCACTTGACCAGAAACAGGCATCATAAACAACTGAAGGCAGAAAACAGACTTTAGTTCAAGGTAATTCAAGCTGAGCTGCAAGTAAAGCAACATATAGTGTTAGTTCTACACTCATTTTTTCAATATACATATTTTAAACTTACCAACTCTGTACTAGCCCAACTGAAGGCCTGTTAAGTAAGTTATCAGGCAACAAATTGACTTCCCTCATGGTATTAGCTAGTCGCACAGGAAGCTCTTTCCGCAGAAACATGTAGGAAGTCTTCTCACATGCATTGTCACGACCTGGTGGAAGGAAAGAAACAGCAGTCCATTGCAGATCACATTGTAGACTTCCCAGTGGTAGAAAGTTAACAAAAAAAAAATCACTTGTGGAAATAAAGTTTCAAAATAATTTCTTAAAGTACCCATCTTCACTTCTCTCTCACTCCCATGCCACATACTATAATTCTACCTTCCTAGAGCTTAACCCCTTTTATCTGACATTCCACTTCATTTCACATCCTCTTCCCTATAAATAAAAATCCCTCCTCCCATACATACAAAGTATGAAATACCAAAGACTTTATATTAGCTGGAAATAAGACAAATATTTAAAGTGTAAGATGTTAAGACTCTTGCCCAAACAGTTCAGATGGAAGATCAGAACTGACCTGACCTATTTTGTATTTTGCAGCATTTCACAAGTGGAGGAACTCCCCACCATAACTAATTTCTAAAGATAAAACAAACCAAAAATCTATGTTTTACTTGTAATGAACAGACAGTATTCTGCTTTTGTCTGAAAAGATAGCAAATGTCTTTTGTGATGATAACCAGTAAATCTGCCTGAAAAATTTGTGAGTGGAGGCATAATACAAGAGCTATAAATCCAGGCAAACCAGAAAGTGTTAAAAGCATGGCCAGGCACATAATCAGAGAGATGTGCAACTTGAAAGACTCAAGTATAATGCAAGCAGCACAATCAAGGTGATACTTTTAAGACAGTCCCATTATAATCAGTTGAACAGTAAAGTTTTCACCTCCTTTGCATAGGTAACGTGCATTGATGGATTAGTTTCCAAACCATAACACAAGTTTAAGGGAATAAGCAGGAATGATCAGGGTTTGCAAGGGTTTTTTCCTCTCCTCACTTAGGTATCATCAATCAGTAGATCATTAAATTCTATTCATGTCAGCAATTCTATAATTGTTCTTCCAGCAAACATTTAGACCTATTTTACTTATTTGCATTTTTATATCTTTAGTTACAAAAACACACTTCCTGTCAAAATGAGACAAAGGAAACAAGTGATTCCATTGTTGTTTTCTGTGGAGCACAGTAATGATTTCAAAGTTCAATCATTCAGTTAAGTTAGATACCAATTCACCTGCAACAAGGAACAGACACTTGTTTGTTCACAAGTCACTGTATACAGTAGGTAGGTGATCAGGAAGACTAGGGCTGGACAGCAGGAAAGACTTTGACTAGCTCACCCCTACACCTCCTGGGCTGGAAAAACCCTGAGGAACAAAGGTGACAAGTGCTTCTTCCCAGGAGTGATTGAGAACAAGTTTAGCTATTTTCTAGGCAATAAAAAGCAAAAGGAAAGACAGCCCAGCCAGAGAAAAAGAAATGGTGAACAAGAACCCACAGCCTGCAGGAGTCTGTGAAAGGGCATGGGGGCCCTTCACAGGCAACAGCCCTTGGGTTTGTGCAAGGCAGACAACAAAAGCTGCTAAGACTGAAAGCAGGAGTGGCAGAAGAGACTCACTCTCTTCTCTATTCCATAAGCAAGGGCATATGTCTAACCAGTCTCACCCCAGAAGTTCTAACCCATCTGTAAGGAGCTGCCTTGCAGAAAGAGTATGGTTAGAAGATGCAATGTGAGGACTACTGACATATATACATATTTTATTTGTAACTTCACTGTCTTGAGTAGCCCTTCAGATACCAGTACAACTGCATTTTTTTTTGAGTGAAGATCTGCTGAGTTAACAGTTTCTACAGACTCAGTAATGATACCTGACTTCTGCTTAGTTGTCAAATACTTAAATTTATATTTCAAACACTAGTTACAAATGACCACAGTAAGTTGAACAAACAACTTGTGGATTTAATACTTAAAAGTAAAGCATTTGAGAAGGTCAGTTGGGTTTTTAAAGCAGATTGAAAGTTTTGGAATGGTATTTCAAGATACTGAGAATTTTCTGCAAGTCAGAAATTAGGGAAGATTCTTATTTCAAGAATAAACAGCTAAAAAAATAATTCCTTAAATTGGCAGCTGTGTAGGTTTCCAGTATCATCACTTTATTTGTGGTTTGGGCTACATGCTACACTACACCCATGAAAGAAGCACTATTCTCAAGAAAGGAGAGGATGTCCAAGAAACCACAGCACCTGGAAGTCTTGGATCCTCTACAGCTTACCAAAAAGTCTGAATCCTGTTTCCTGAATAGGCTGTTCCTAGCTCTGTCTCTATCTGTAATGTTTCAGTAAGCTGTGTAACTAATTACCCTCCAACATCTAGTTACCTGTGAGAATGCAGAACAGTCTAACTCTTAAGATCATTTCAAAAGCAGATAATTTCATTGCATTGTCCTGAACATATTAACAGGAAACAAACAAAAAGAATGAAAAAACCCCTCATTTTTGGAGCTATACAAATCTGTCAGGAATAACTGTTCTAATCTCAAACAGTTGTTAAAGATTTTTAATACCATTTCTGAGGCACATAAGCTGTTAAGACATCTAAAGTTCTTCATTAGGAGAAGACCACCCTTTCAAAACAGTGCCTCAGCAATGCAATTATTCCAGTTTTCACAAGTTCTGTATTTGACTTATCTGATTTTTTGTGAAGATGCAGCTCTGTTGAGTTTCACAGAAGAATTAAGCAACATTCTGCTTTGTTAACAACCTTGTGAAGAAAGAAGGATGGATACATTACCAACATAGCAAATTTGACCCTTTCATTATGTGAGTAATCTCTCAAATTAATTATACTTCTTTAAAACTCCTTCTCCCCAATATGATAATCAATGCTTAATGCAACCAGAAGAGTCAAAGAATGGACATTCTAGTGGACAGCTTTAATTTTATTTCATAAACACACAGCCATCTACACCAGAAATGCACAAAGCAAATGTGCTGTTAAAAAACTGAAAGTGGAACTACTACAAGACTCACTCAAAGTGTAACACTTCTTATTGACAAAGCCAAGCAGAAAGAAAAGTAATACATCACATAATATATGGGGTCCACAATTTTACACACACCATTTATTTCCTAGTGCTTGCAATACAGCAGTGTTTCAATTTGATTGAAGAATAATGCAGTTTTGTTGCTTTAAGTGGAAAGACTGTGCAGACCAAATTCTGAAGCCAGGCACTGAAACAGGTCTCCTTCAATGAAGAGCATCACATAAGGAACAAGACATACACCATGCTGCTGCTTTGCTATAGGTCTACTCTACTGCAGTGAATGAAGCTGCCCTGCACTACTCTTCATGGTACAAAATAACCCCAGTAGTTCTTTTTTCTAAGGGACTAGAGTTTTAGTCAGGGTCAAGAGGCTAGATTATCTCTAGATTTTTACTCTTTTTAATCCAAGTTGTACTTTCAAGCTGATTAAGAAACTCCCAGACCATACCTATAGTGCTAACAACTTAACCTAGAGTTTTGACCAAAGAGGATGAAGCGAAAGCACATGTAAAATAATCCACTACATGGCACTGGCAAATTACATCAACTTCTGAGCATCTTCTAAGAGAACAGATGGACCAAGCAGAAATCCAGATCACCACAACAGTAAAACAGTTTGCAACAAAGAAATGAATGAATCAGACAAGATTTACCTAAGAAGAAACAGATGAATGCAGCAAAACTCTTCAGAGCCTTCCAGTTCAATACAGAGGAGGCAAGCAAGTATTGAGTGTCAAACTACAGAAGATTAAAATCACAACATACAGAAACTTCCTTATGGCAAACACTTTAAAAGGCTGCAACCTCCTCTGCTTTTATTCCACCTCTTTTACCAGTGAAGTTAGGCATCTGCTAAAAATTAAATATAGCTAATTGATTCAGTCTCTGAACTGGAGATTAGACTGAACACTGCCTAACATTCTCTGTAGCCCTAATTCTCTCAAGAACAAAGAGGAAGAAAGTGACCACCACATATCTTGTCAATCACCTGCAAAAAAGACGACAGTGCAAATTCACCCAGGGAGAGAAACAAGCAAAAAGTGAAAACTCTGAAGCCAGTCAGAGCTTGTAAACATACTTCACAGATTGCATAACTTAACTTATACAAGTTATTTTGACAGAAAAATGGCAATAAAAATATTTGTGAAGGAAGTAATCTTCATTATTATGTCAAAGGATTACTACTGCATGCCTAACTAGTGTAAAAACTGAAAGAAATGCCAAGTGTCACCACAGGAGATCTTCAAAAAATTTTGGTGGTTTGGTTTTGTTTTGTTTTAAAAAAGATTGTTTAATAAATGCTCTATCTTCAGTCTTCTCAACAATCTCACCTGCCTGGGCTAGTCAGTCACCCTATGCAAAAGTCAAACAGAAAAGCGTATTACAGCCTTCTCTCTGCCACCTTCAAATCTTCAGTTCAAAACCAGCACCAAAGAGATCATGATGCTAATCCTGAGACTCTTCTGTTTAAATACAAGTCAATGTAACAGACTTCAACAGAGGGAAAATGAGAAGATACATTAGTCAAAGAAAGATCTAAGAAGTGATCTCTAACTTTACATCAAGCTAGGGTTTCTGAAGAATATCCTATAGATAGTCTTCCATACTACAGCTTTAGACATGATAGAAACAAGCCAGGGTTTGTAACAATTGAGGGAGAACAGTACCTACACAAACTTACTGCTTTGGAATGGTCACCATCTACAAGAGAGTCTCTAAATGGTGGATTTGCTTATGCAGTGAGGGATGACACACCTGAAGGACTGATTTGACAGACCTTGCTCAAGTTTAAGTTAAGAATATAGGTAAACTTATTTAAATAAGGCAGTAAGACATTAAGATTTCATAAGAAGTTCACCTAGAAGCTGACATTTAATATTAAAATAAATTTTCTTACATGTGAAAAGGTGTTAGACATCTCCACCAAAAAAAAATCATGCAGGAAAAAAGGGATAAGAAAACAAAAGTAAAACATGATCCAGAAGCTCTGAGGTAGAACAGGTCACAAAAGCAGGCTTGAACACATTGGGCCTTTTACATGCAATACCATCAGATGGGAAAAGATTAAAAGTGGAATGTTTCAGGGCTACACATCAATTTTATCACTGGTGGACCTTCAATCCAAATGAAATTCAGGAAGCAGAGTTCTACTTTCAGACAGTTTTCTCTCCTAAGCAATTTTCCCCTTTCTGGGATTCAACTCTTCTCTGAAAATTTACTTATCTCTGCCCTGTTTTCTTCCTTCATCTTTTACCCTGTAGTGCTAAGAAATAAAAAGGAAATGTAATACTATGCTGTCTAAGATTCAGATTACAAAGGGGTTAGTTCTATACAGAAAGCTGTAACCAAACCTTGATTTTGCTGCAGAAGAGGGCAGAAACTCAGCATGAGACTACGAACTCTGATTCCTCCAGAACACTATCAAATGCTCTCAGTTCAGCTGCCAGATTCCCATGTTCATAAAATACTTGAGAACAGACTACAGTAGCAGTCCTTCATAGATGATGAGCAAAGTCACCTGCTTTAAAAGCCTAATACAGCTGCCACATTTCTAGCAGGTACTGGACTGCCAGGGTCACATTATAAAAGCATCAGTAGCTTCTCACTATTAACACTTATCTGTCAAAGGAGACAGCAAAAGAAGAAACTAAGTGCTCTTTTTAGTCTTTTCACTGCACCCAGAGGTCTAGTTCCCTCCTTTAACTACCACCAAGCTGAGACAAGATATACCACACTACTGTAAGACTCAAAAGCAGCAAAGTCCCACCTGTTCTATGTCTGCGAGGAGAGGAGGAACTCCATTCAGAACCCATACAAACGAGGTAAGAAGCCTTTCACCTCCCATCCCTCTGAAATCACTGCTACTGCTTCTATTTAGGGTAAAAGAAAGGAAGAAAGATGGAAAGGTAGAAGTTCTTCACTATGAGGGTGGTGAGACAGTGGAACAGGTTGCTCAGAGAGGTTGTGGAGGCCTCATCCCTGGAAGCTTTTAAGACAAGGCTGGATGGGGCCCTGGGCAACCTGATCTAGTGGCTGGTGTCCCTGGCAGGCAGGGGGGTTGGAACTAGATGATCTTTGAGGTCCCTTCCAACTCTGACAATTCTATGATCCTATAAGTGATTGACTGTATCAACTTTTTTCTTGACCTTCCAGAATACTTTAGCTCCTGCACAGGTAAACAAAACAAAAATTAAAGCACAGGGATGAAGAAATCTTCAAAAGAATACACAGAAACATCAAGGCATCAGAGTGGACTGTGCAAAAACCTAGAATTAGCTTTTTTTTTTTTGCTGCTGAAGCTAGGAAAACAGAACTAGAGAAGGATCAATTAGTTTCACTCATTACACATCATTTCAGGAGCAGGGGCCAACAAGCTGTCAAGGGTTAGAGCTGGGCCAACCACTAACCAACCCAGTGACAGTATTAAAAGGCAAACAACCAGTGCTTGCACAGCCCCAATTAATGTGGCTACAGAAAAACCCAAACAAACCAAACCTCAAAACAACCCCAACTCCAAAAGCATTCCTACTCCTCAACAGAAAAAAAAAAAAAAGACATTTTTCAGCATGCACCCTAGATATTTATCTCACCAACCACAAAAATACCAACCCCATAAATAATATACAAGGTTTGTTTGTTTGGTAAAAGACAGGGCTTTGTAAAACCCAAGGAAGATGGTGAAGCAAAGGGAAAAAAACAACTGGACATGCTGACTCTTGCTGACCCTCACTTTCCACCACAGCCTGCCTCTAAGAAAACTGGACACTGAAATTGGATTCCCTTTTCCAACCTACCATGTTGTGCTACAGGATAGCTACCACAGCCTGGACAGCTGTCCAAACACAAGGAAGTCAGCAGATGGCCAAATTTAAGGCTCTGGCCCACTAACCTGAAGGTATTCAGCCTTTTTTTTTTAGACTTCTCAGACCTAAGCTTTAGCCCAAGTCCCATCACTGTTCTCTAACCAACACCTACATTTTTTTCATTAAATGCTATGTTCTAAGCACATGCTTTCACTTTGCAGGTACCATCAGGATATGAAGATTCTGATTCTGTGTCAGTTAAGGAAACTGGAGAAACTCTTAAGTTTCAAAAAATGCAACTTGAATAATTAATTGCAGGAAAATATTTGCATATCTTACTTAACTATAATAACTGTACCACTCTTATGAAGGCTGAACAAAAGTTTTGCTAAACAACTACTGCCAGAAAACCAGCTAAACTCAGGAATTCAAGTCTGCAAGTCAGCTTTCCCACATAACTTGTCCTCAGTCCAGCTCCCTTCAGAGTCTACAGGTAAGCACACTGAGAAGGCTCAAGAGCCTGTGTCTAAATTATTTACATTCATATATGAGAATTTAGCTGTTCATTCACTAATGAGAAAGTGTTAGTCTAAATTCTGTGGTAGAATAACTGACCAGTCTAGATCCCATTCACAATCAACAGTCTAGACTTCAACTTCAGAAGCTCAGAATTAAATAATTTGGATACAGAAAAAATACTTAACTCCACTTAACTTCCAAAATCTCTGAAAAAGTCAGCTTGTTTGTCTTATGTGTATTAATTGTTATGGCCATATTGAAGAACATCAGCAGTACCAAGAGAAAGTCTGTTCACATTTTCAAGTAAATGCAGATTAAGGATAAAATGTTAGTCATTAGCACAGCTGGACAGCTCAAGGTGGACAGAATTACATCTATTATTACATTAGTCATAGACTAGCGTAGTAATAAATAACATTGTTACAATAATGTACTAAGTTAGGATACATAGCTTGCAAACTCCAGTAAGCCTGTTTCAAGTAACTAGAGCTCCAAATGAAACTGACTGTGCTGGAAAGCAGCTTAACTTATTACTGAAGTGGAACAGATAAACAGAAGGAATTAACAGATGTACAATACATTGCAGATCTACCAAAGTCTTAGTCAAACTGCAATCATTAATTTTAACTCTTAAAAGCCACTGCTCTCACAAAAAAAGACTCAAGGGAAGATGTATGTCTCTCCCCTCAAGAGAATGGCTTATCAGGCAAACACTTCTAAAAGCTGTAAACCTGTACCACATATTCCATAGAACAACCCAAATTAATATAAAAGCATTCTTTTTCAAATAAGCTTCCCTAATCTAAAACTAATGTTTAACTGCTTACCAACTCAGTTCTAATGAAATCTAATGAGTATTTTAAAGCATCTGTCAAGAGAAAGCACAGTAATCAAAACAATTTATAAAGCTTAATGCAGAAACACTCAAGCACACACCCACAAGGCTGTATTATTTTTGAGACACAGGCCCAATGCTGCCTTTCCTTGGGGCAATTTAGTAGTAGGTTGAAAGTCAGATGAATCATTTTAGCAGCTTAGCTTTGTCCTGCCACCATCATAGAATCATAGAATTGTCTGAGTTGGAAGGGACCTTAAAGATCATCTAGTTCCAGCCCCCCTGCCTGGCCTAAACTGTGGCTTTCAAACAGGAGATCCTGGATAAAACAAATTTAGTGTTTTCTTCTGGTGAGGCTTGAAATTTTAAAATACATTTAAACCTTTTTGGGTTTTATATGTAGATGAGGCTTAAAGCACCAAGCCAAAGAAACATAATTCCCCATGTATTGCTCTCTGAGCAGGTTCTATTCCACAGTAAACTGCCTAGAAAAGACTGAATTTTGCCCCTTCAAGCTTATAATCACCTTTTCCTCCCATAAAAGGTGAAGATATATTTCACACTGAAGGCTATATTTAGATATCCCCAATTTTTAACACTGTCCCTAAGCTCTCACAGCTTTGACAACTTCCTCCCTAACCTTTCTGAAAACATCCTTAATTCTCAACAGCTGTTCCAGAGAAATAAAAATCTCTGCTTTATCCTTTAGTCCCTGTCAACATGACAAAGTTATTCCAAATCTCCAGCATAAATAACAGCATTTATGAGGAAAGACTCACACAGTTAGTATTAATTACACAAAAATACTGCCAATACCACATGGACCAGTTTCCCTTCAGCCTCAGTGAGGTAAAATGTATTAGACTGTTAAACATCTTACTACAAAATGCTTTTGATGATTAACAAAGCACATGGCAAAAAAGAAGATTAGAGGATTCCTCTCTGCCACTGCTAGTTACCAGGGTTGAAATGTATAAAAT
The DNA here is from genome assembly GCA_013399015.1 of Galbula dea. Classification (NCBI taxonomy): domain Eukaryota; kingdom Metazoa; phylum Chordata; class Aves; order Piciformes; family Galbulidae; genus Galbula; species Galbula dea. The sequence goes on along the minus strand of VWZX01002935.1, from coordinate 270,548 downwards.
ATTTAAGAAAAGCACACATAAGGAGCGTAACAAAGAAGTGGCAGTTAAAATGTAAATTTCCCCCCCCCCCAAAAAAAGTTTTGTAACTTTTTAATAAAGTTTGTCTCTTTCTCTATTTAGACAGTCTTAAAACCTTGCACAAGTCTACAGTTTTAAGAAGCTAGTGAAAGTATTTATAACACCACATTAATTACACTACATTGACTAGAAACTAATGTGTCAGGTTTTAATATATACATGTTTTTACACATAGAGAATAAGAGTAGCCTCTTCTCAGGCAAAGAAAACACTTAACAGGGCAAAGAAACATGTAAAGATAATGTCACAGAAAGGTTCAGAGATAAAAATGGTCAATGTAATAGTCTTGTAACACACAAATCACATTTAAATGACTTCATGAACACAGAGAATTATAATCATTTTAGAAGGGTACAAAGCAGACTAAAATACTTCAGTGATTTTGGGAAAAATGTGGTTTTAAAAAAAACCACTAAGGATAACTAGCATCAAGAAAAGCTGCTTTACTACAGTAACAATGGAATTAGGTAACACTTCCTAAATCTATGCCTAATTCTCTTACAGACTATATTGGTTCAGGCCATGGGGAGCTGGATTAACTACTGCTCCTTCACAGAACAGCACTGTGAAGATCAATGACTGCTAGTGAAATGTAAAGCATATATGAAGTGTTCTCCTACTGACTCTGGCTGGGATGGAGTCAGCTTTCCCCACAGCATCCCATAAGGTGCTGTGCCTTGGATTTGTGACTAAAAGTGTTGCTGCCACACCTGTGTTTTGGCTATTGCTCAACAACACGTTCACACAGCATGAAAGCTTTCTCTCTCTCTCCTGCACTCAAGTCACTACCCCAGCAAATAGGTTTGGGGGTGACTGAGAGGCTGGAAGGGGGCAGAGCTGGGACAACTGACCTAAGATGGACAAAGGGATGTTCCATATTACATCATGTCATGCCCAGCAATAAACTAAGTAGCTTTGTTTCCCACACAGCTGTTAGACCAAGACTGGCTGGGCACTGGTCTGCCTCTGGGAGGGGGCAAGTGACTGCCTTTGCACCACTTGTTTCTCAAATTCCTCATTCCCTCCTTATTAAATTATCTTGACCTAGGAGGTTTTTTAACTTTTGCCCTTCCTTTTCTCTTCCCCATGCCAATGAGCCCTAGGAGCATGCAAGCACCTGCATGGGTGCTCCACTGCTGCATGGGGTCAACCCACAACACTGCACATCTACTATATAGCAGTCTCATCTTCAAGTTGTCCCATATTTTTTGTGGTCTGTTTTTGGTGGTGGTGTTTTTAATCAAGAATTCCATATGAAACTGTGCCAAAACTTCATACCAAGCCAGGTACACCATCTACTGCTACTGTCTTAGCAAACATCAAATTAACTTGGAAATGAGACTGCCTCAACACAATTTATTATCTCTTTACCACTTTATTATCTCTTTGTGCTTATCTAGGTATAGCTTCATTAGTTGTTCTATGAATTTTTCAGCTGCTTCAGTCAAGCTGGCTTACTCTAACATCCTCCTCTTCCTTTTTCTTGGAAGACAAGTTGTCTATTTTCCCACTTCCATAACCATGGGTTACTTCCATAAAGCCTGTAAGCAACAGCTGTGCTGTACCAAGCCACTCACATATGCAGAACAAAGTGTTAAATGCAGCACTGGCTTACTTCTACTGATACCCACTAAGCCAAGAGGCTCTAGACATATTTCAGCTTATCTGAAATTGGTACCAGGGACAGGGGAAAGTTGTGATTTCCTTTAAGTTTCTGGATTTCTGTGATTTCCTTTAAGTTTCCTGAAGATCAAAGCAAAGACAAATTCAGCAGTCTTTATCATTATGCACCTACTTCAATCAAGTAAACACCACTCTTCAGCATTCTCCCAATTACTATAAATTATCTCAGCATCTTTTCTTCTGCTTTTCTATCCCATGACTTTTCATCTTAGCTGTTATTTATACTGCAACCCAAGATAAATGTCCTTGCTTCTAGTTTTCATTTGGTTTTCTAATTAACAGTATTTCTGGAATTCCTAACACTGCTCTCCTCTTTTGTCTGCATCAGAATTTCTCTTTCCAAAACTGACACATCATCTCATATTCCTTATGTCCTATGATAGGCCCTATCTATGTATTTCCTCAGCTTGTAAAAGTTATGCTACTTTAAAATCACTAGCTGTCATTTCTTCCATTCCCAAGCAGAAGGAATGCTACCAATGCTCTATTATTTCATAAAATTTTAGTTAAGCATCTCCTTACTAGTTCAAATCTAGTCTAAAGCAAGCATTTCAACAACTACCACTTCTGTCATTTGCTAAAAAACCCAACCAAACAAAACCAAAACACAACAAACCACTATTTACAGCTTCATGCAGATCAGCCACTCTTGTCCTCTTTCTTACTACAAGACAGTCACCTGTCTGCTTCAATACAATCAGCTTCAGAAAAAAATGCATCAGGATGCAGCATAAAATCATCTTCCTCTCTGAGCACCTGAAGGCAGAGGACTGCAACAGCACCTTTGTCAGTTCAAAGACAAAACAGAATGCAGACCAAGAAATTTTCTGCTTTTTAGGGAAACAAAACATCATAAATTCCATCATTTGATGGATGCTCACTTGCAGACTACTAGCCTCTGCTTACAGTCAAGAAGCAGCCAGTCAAATCATCTGCTGAAGGCAGAATTTCCAATGCTTAGGCTTTATAAGAGCCCAAAATAAAAAATCCACTGCCTTGGTAATCCAGTTCAATCATCCACAGCAACTCAGGGAATTTGAACTATACTAAAATACCAAATTCAGAATATATCAAGCCTCAATCACTCATAAAAATGAAGTCTTCCTTTTTACTGCATGATTAAAATAGTTCAAAATTTCAACCAAAGTTAACACTGTCCTTGAGAACTTTGCAGAACTGCACTAATGAAGACTTAACCAGCAGCAATTTGAAAAGAAGCCTTTTTTGAAAAGAAAAGTGATTATCAAACAAGCACATTTAATCCCTGAAACAGCTTCCAAAGTTGACTGATGCAGATAAATGAAATGCACCATGATCTACTATTACATAGTACTCCCACCCCCACACAAATAACTCTTATCATAATTACAGTTCAATGGTGAGTGCTGTTATGTAACAGCAATGACTCTTGCAGACCTTCACAACAATCAATAGGAGGCCTCATAAAACCCTTCAATATTACATATAGTATTGCAATATCACTGGCTGCTAGGGACTGGCAGAGTTGTAAATAGTAACAGGTTATAAATAACAGTTGCATCAAACAAAGGCTTCCAGCTACTTGCTGTGCTACAGCCCTTTCAAAGAAAGCCCTTTTTTGGATGATGAAATACAAACTTTATCCATGCTCAGATCTAGAGAATGCATACAGCATAAAGCAATAGAGAAAACCAAAAGCCCCAAAATACTTGAAAAACAAAGGCAAACAGATAATCCAGTTTGGACAACAAGCTTTCACTGTGACAAAAAACTAGCCTTTCAAGGTAAAAGCAAAACAGCAGTAAAATTATTCTATTCCAATGTTGTGCAAAACTCCTCTCAGGATTCTATTTAAACCTCTAACAGACATTTGAAAAATAACACTAACAGGATTCTATTTAAAGCTCTAACAGACATTTGAAAAATAATACTGAAAATCCTAGAAAAGCCAAGAAAGATAATTCCATGGTATTTTTATAAGGCTTGAAATAACTCATTTAATGATATGCTTTACAAAATCAAGCCAAAATACTCTATCACAATGTACAAATACCTCACAGTGAAAAAATTTCAGGCATCCAAGGATTACAACCTACCAACAAATGGTTGGATGGTGAAGGGAATGGAGGGGAAGTCTTATGTGGAAAGGCTGAAAGCTGTTCAGCCTGGAGAAAAGGAGGCTGAGGGGAGACCTCATGGCTGTTTATAACTTCCTCACCAGGGAGGGAGAGGTGGGTGCTGACCTCTTCTCTCTGGTGACCAGTGACAGGACCTGAGGGAACAGCATGAAGCTGTGCCAGGGGAAATTCAGATTGAATGTTAGGAAGAGGTTCTTTACCCAGAGAGTGGTGGAGCATTGGAACAGCCTCCCCAGGGAGGCAGTCATGGCACCAACTCTGATGGAATTTAAGAAGCAATTGGACAAGGCACTTAGGCAGATGGTGTGACTCTGGAGTTGTCCTGTGCCTAAACAGGAGTTGGACTAGATGATCCTGATGGGTCCCTTCCAACTCTGGCTGTTCTGTGATTCTGTGAAATGCTGTAAGAGAATTACTGTTTGGAAGCTGAAGCCAGTCAGATGAAAATAAAAGACAGTAATGTCTGAGTAGCATTCATCTTTCTGATTCAGTTCAGTGGTCAGCATACCAATGGTTAACATTCATGTTAAAAGGAACATGTTTTTTGAAGATGTATTCAAATCAAGCATAAAGTTTTAAGGTCAATGCACAGATAGCAGTAGAAAGAACACAGCTGCAGGCACTAAATGGCAAGTGATGATTTGATAGTATCTTTTAGCCCTAAACTTTGTATCTTAGATGCACAATTTCTCCACTAATGGTGTGTTAAAAGAGGGAAAAAAGCACCACAAAACTCCTAATATCTTTTTGTGTAAATAAATCTTTTAATAGTCATCTTCCACCAGAAGACTAACAACTATGTTTGGAGACAGAAGGCTGCTTTTGATCTCTACTTCCCCACCCCCACATCATCTTGTACAAATTTGATCTGCCAGCTACCCTCTCAATGGCACGTTTTCAGTTCCAGTGCTGATATATGCCTGCTGCCAACAAGACAACATGAAGCAGAAATCTGATCTAATACTGCACATACAACTGACAGCAATGCCAATACCTTCTTTATCCCTTTTATCAGCTTTGGAAGAGGCCTACAAGTTTCCACAAGACAGGTACCAAATAAGCTAAATAATTCCACAGCAAAAAATCAGATTTAAAAATACTTCCAAATTGCTCATCTTTTTCTCTAGATATGGCCCAGGACACAACAGTTCCCACAGTGCATGCACTCACTGTAATTACCTTCTGCATGCTCAGCTGTTCACAGCACAGTAAAATTACTAAATTACAACCTTTGTGATAGCTTTCAATGCCAGTAGCTGTAGCAGTTGCCACAGATATTTTGATTATAACCTATAAAATCAGGATCTCCTAAGCCACACTCCACAACAAGAATTCACTGTGATTCACAACCTTCTATCTTAAGTACACACAGGACTTTTTTGTTCAAACTCATTAGTAACTCTGTAGTACATGAACACTAACATATGGCAAGGAAGGAAAGGTAAGTGTCATTTTGTTAAGTTTTACCTCTATGTACAAAGAGCTAACAAAAAGCAAAGTTTAACTCCATAGGTACAAAATTAATCCAAATCATTTGGTTTGAGACTTCAAACAGAAAAGGCTAGAATATAGCCTAGTACAACTGGCCAAGACAGCTTTAGTAATAGTCCCAAAACCCATGGTGCATGTTTTTGATGAAACAAACCTGAGACTCACAAAAGTCTCAAGCATTCCATCACAGAATCACACACAGAATGTTAGGAGTTGGAAGGGACCTCAAAAGATCATCTAGTCCAACCCCCCTGTGAGCTGAGCAGTAGCCATGAGAGCATTACATGAGTACAGGATACTGGCATACATTCACAATACAGCACTAGCACAACTTCAAATGACTCTTTCATGCATGATCAAAGGATTACACTATTTGTATTTCACTTGTGTCTTTATTCATGCTTAATTACTTTAGATGTAACCTTTTGAGTACAGGCATTGGTATGGATCCCAGTATGGACATTCTTTCCCAAACAGTCTGGTCACCAAAGTGACAAAAATTCATGTACCTGAATTCTACCAAAATGATTTCCTAGTTTGGAAGTACACAGCTGAATCTAGTTGGTTGGTTGTGGGTTTTTTCCAGAGCAAAAGAATTATGGAGGGCCTGGATAAACCTGGAGCAACATGCTAACATGAAACAAGGTCAAAACTTGTTTATATTAAAACACACTTACAGAAGGTCATTCTCTTGCAGAGGAATGAGGCTGCACAAGTATCTTTGGAAATGCACTTTGCAAGCAAGAAATTGAATTAACAGGATTCAAGAAGAGGCTGCAAACAGAAAATGAGTGCAGAGAAAAAAAAAAAAGCAGCACAAACAATCTGAGCACTCACACTTTGTGACATAAAGGTCCAAGCCCATGACACAGTAACCTCTTACCTAGTTGCAGCAGCTACAAAGATAGCTGCAAGCTTGCCAGAAAGTAAATCACATATGGTGGAACATGGTAGGCAGACACAAATAGCTATAAAAACCAACTAAGAACACCACTGCTTGCTGCTTTGCTTCACAGGTTTTTAGTACTTGAGTTAGCTTAAACAGCCACACTGTCTTTCACAGTGGCTTAATTAACTAAATGATGATGATAAGCTGACTACAAAACAGCTGCTTCTTTCCATCCAACATTCAGGCTAGGTAAACACAACTGAACTGCACATTGAGTCTTGAATCTTGTGTTCTCTGCCACTAGAAAATTCTTTTCTGGGTAATTATTCTGGTAATTAATTAATTATTCTGGTAATTAATTAATGTAGCTCCCTGATGCAGTGCACGTTGTCCAGGCCTCCCATGCCTTGAGTGGCAAACTTGTTGCAAAGTTCTCCTCTAGGCCTCTGAACTCCCCAACAGAACTTGACATTACTCAAAGCCATCAACACCTATGATCACATCAGTTAATGAACTACACTATTTTTAATCTGATTAAACTGCTGTAATCATCCTAGTCAAGGTTTCCCAAGTAAACACAGGCACTAAAGAGAAAGTGGAGATGTGAAGTGACCCATAAGGTTTATCAAGATCAAACTGATAAAAGTTTTAGCAAGGCTGATGCAATGTAAGACTTTAGAAACTCCTAGTGATCTTAAGCAACCTAAACTACAAGCATTTTTTTTTTCCTCAGAGGTTTTACAACTACATAGTTTTCTGTCAGTCTCAAGACAGGAATACACTTAAAAATATAGCCTGTATCTAGTGACAGCAGATTGGAGCCCATCCAAAGAACAGGGCTGGCTAGGCTATAACACACCATTCTTGCTCCATTCATTTTCACTAACATAAATCAGTCTTAAAATCACAAAATAAGAGTACTTCTTCCTGGAGAATCATGAGATTTCTCAAACCTTAAAATAATAAAATATTGTTTAAAAATAGTACAATGTTAAAATACTACAACTTCTAAAAAATAGCATTATTGAAATGCTGCCACACAAGAGAAGTCCAAAAGAAAGAAATAATGCAGAGGCAACTTAGAATGGTATAAATCCTTACCAAATAGCAAAGTTTTGCTAGAACACCCAAGTCATTAAAGCAAAGACCAAGATCTTTACACCTCTCTAGTCACAAACATTAACACTTCTCCAGCAGCAATTTATAAACCCAACTTTCAGACAGACACTGGTGAAATCATTTGTTAGAGCCAAGGCTGAAGTAAAGATACTAAAACTTTTAGGCCATTGCTCTTGCCAGCACAGGACAACATGGGATACAAGAGTGTAGGAAGAGGTGGGAAAGTGAGAAGAAACTCATGTGAGCAGAAAACAGAGAAAGAAAGCACAGATTCTACTCTAGTTTTGCTTTTTTGTTTGGTTGGTTTTTTAAATGGCAGAAAACCATGTCTCATCAAGATGTGGTTGCAAGCCCAGGGCTGGCTCTTTATATTTACAGCATTCTTTTGCTAATACCATTGCAATAAACATGCAGTTGTTTCCACTTTTAATCACTTTCTGGCTTAATACCACTGACCTAATTTTTGTCTTCTTATACCTTCAGTGTAATAGTGGAATGAAAGAATACCTTATTAAGCTTCAAGGTGTTATGTGGGGCCTTTGTATTTACCAGCAACACTCAAAAGCATAATAAAATGTAAACAACTATTGTGTCACATAGCAGAAGCCAAGTAACCTCTGATACAGATAGGAGAAGTTTGTAACGACCCAGACCAAAACATCAGCTTTCTAACAGCAACACAAGTCATTCTTGGGTTTCAGTCAAGTGCTTCTGAAAAGCAAAAATGCTATTTATTTATCAGCAATGCTTCCTAAAGTGCATGACTCTTCCATGAACAGGTCTCCTACACACACACTGTCAAGAGTTCATACCTGAGGCTTAAGTAGCCAGTGTCAGTATGGCAGATTAAAATTTTCACCTCCAAGATCCGTAATTTACTCTTTCCTTCACTTGCTAAGTTCACAACATTTCAGGTCAGAAACCCTTACTTTGACCCTCTTCCCCACGACAGTAACACAAGGAAAGAGAGGCAAGCCTGCTAACTCCAGCCACCTGGCACCTCACCTCCAGGAGGCCGAGGTGGCCAGGTAGAGCAGCAGTGGTGTTTACCACCGGCTGCCGACGAGCACGTAGCTGGCTGTCACCGTAGGAACCGCCTTGCACATGACGGCCCCCATCAGCCTGTGGGGCCTCCCGGAGCGGGGGAGCCGCAGCCACACCAGGCAGGGTCGGGTCAGCCCCACCACGGCAGCCCATACCGCCCGGGCGCCCCTAGACCCACCGTGACCGTGCACCCCTGGCCCCCTAGGCCGCACACAGGGGTGGGCCCCACCGCCTAGATGCTGGGCAAGCAGACGAGGCCTAGGCGCCGGCCTCCACCCGCCTCGAGCGGGGCCTCACCGCTCCTGCGCAGCGGGCAGCCGGGGTGACCCGTGCCCCCCCACGCCCTCTTCCACTCCGCTCCCTCANCCCGGCCCGGCCCGGCGGGAGGGGCGAGCGGAGGGAGCCGCCCCGCCGTTGCCCACGCACGCCCGCGGAAGGAGAGGCGGAGCGGGCACTTGCCATTCTTCCCTGCCAGCTGGGGCGCTCTAACTTTAGAGCGCAGAGATGGCCGCTGGAAGGGGGGGTCGGGGCCAGATGTGAGGGGCTGGGTGGGGGCGAGGGGGCCCCTCGGATGGGAATGGGGCATAGCTGGGCGCAACGGAGGGAACAGGGTCTTTTCCCCGCATGGTGGAGTGCCCCCAGCATCTTGTGGGCACAACGCGTTTTCCACCCTGTGGCATTTGTTCAGCTGCAGATGTTGGGCTAGCAGTAAAGCTTGATTAGGTTGTCTGTCTTTAGCCAGTCTGTAAAACGTTGGCAAGGACTTCAGTCTGAAATTAACAGTGTCAAGATTCACCAGGCTTTACAGTTTCTGCGAGGCTGGTGGAAGAAAGGCTGCCTGCATTTTACACTACGAAGCAAGGTTTAAGCGATGGAGAGAAGAGGGCTTAAAGG
>VWZX01002935.1:187964-261047 GCA_013399015.1 Galbula dea | reverse complement strand
CCCCGCCACTCACCGAAGTCGAGGAACTGCTTGATGGAGAGGGGCGAGGGGGAGAAGCGGGAGTAGTACTCGATCTGCTTGGGGACGGGGCTCTTCAGCAGCGCCCCGCACAGCCGCATGACGCGGCCCGCCCGGCTCCTCTCCTCTCCGCCGCACCGCACCGCACCACTCCACTCCCCTCCTCTCCTCGGCAGCGGCACTAGGACTCTGGAGCGGAGGCGGCGGCGCAGCCACCCGCGCTCATGCCAGCAGAGCGCTCAAACCGCCAGCGGCGCCCGTTGCACTCTCTGGCGCTCTGCCGCCCTGCCCAGCCCGGCCCGGCCCGGCCCGGCCCGGCGGGAGGGGCGAGCGGAGGGAGCCGCCCCGCCGTTGCCCACGCACGCCCGCGGAAGGAGAGGCGGAGCGGGCACTTGCCATTCTTCCCTGCCAGCTGGGGCGCTCTAACTTTAGAGCGCAGAGATGGCCGCTGGAAGGGGGGGTCCGGGCCAGATGTGAGGGGCTGGGTGGGGGCGAGGGGGCCCCTCGGATGGGAATGGGGCATAGCTGGGCGCAACGGAGGGAACAGGGTCTTTTCCCCGCATGGTGGAGTGCCCCCAGCATCTTGTGGGCACAACGCGTTTTCCACCCTGTGGCATTTGTTCAGCTGCAGATGTTGGGCTAGCAGTAAAGCTTGATTAGGTTGTCTGTCTTTAGCCAGTCTGTAAAACGTTGGCAAGGACTTCAGTCTGAAATTAACAGTGTCAAGATTCACCAGGCTTTACAGTTTCTGCGAGGCTGGTGGAAGAAAGGCTGCCTGCATTTTACACTACGAAGCAAGGTTTAAGCGATGGAGAGAAGAGGGCTTAAAGGTGGAAGGTTCCACTATTTTATAGCATGAGGCTAATCACAGCTGTAGGCAGTGCCCCACTGAATCTCTTCCAACCCTGTGCTCCCTGTGAAGACAGTCCACATCAAGAGTTCATCAAGTTTCCACTCCTGATAGTACTTCAAATTTCCTGAAAAGTCTGGTTTTATCTGAGAAAGCACCAGAATACAATTAAAATTAATTTACATTGCTAAAATCAAAAGCAAAGCCAGGTATTTGAGAGCTAAGATGTACCACTGAATGAAATCACTGTCTATTTTTTCCTGCTTTGCTATCACGTCGTTTAGGTACGTTAGTGACAAATGGACCTGCTGATAAATAACTGGTCAGAAATTCCTTTATTTTTCTCTCCAGTTAATAATCTTCAGCATATATTATAACTGATTCACAAAAGAAAGGTACTTTTCAGTTACTGGAAGTCTCTCCCCATCCTTCCTATTGTGATTGTCTCTGTCGAATTTGAGATTGGGAAATCTTGACCTAATGTACAAAATAACTTCTAATAGCTGGAAAACGTTTTCAAATCACTTCAGCTGCAGAAATTACCACCTTGAGGCACATCACGTAATCAAGGCTGACAAAATGAAACATCTTCTGTAATTCTGAAGCCTTTTTTTGGCAAATGAGTCAAAGTGTTTTAAAACTTCTGTGGGACTGCCTCTCACTAAGTTCAGTACTGGTATTTAGAAACTGACCTCCACTAGTTTTGTGTGTTGGCTGTGATGAGGGGTGGTGTACCCTAATGGCAGGGTCTACATGGAAGACCCTTTGCTCCTCTACCTATGGGACTAGTCTTTATTGATTTAATTCAGTGGAGCCACAGGGATAAAGAAGAAACATTACATGACTAGTAGGCAGAGAATAATGTTACTGGAAAAGAAAGACCTCCCTAAGTTTGGGTTTTCTCAGCACTTAGTTATGATTAGATATTCACTCCTATAGAAATTTGTAGTGAAACTTTGTCTAGACATTTTAGAAGACAGAATTTTGTCACAATTTCAGATCTTGTTTTTTTCTGGACCTTTATATTCCATGCACTTCTGTTTTCAGGGATCAAAGCTTTTGCATTTAATGTTTCATCCAATTGAGATTTATTCAGATCATTAAAACACCAGAGCCACAATCTCCTTAACGCAGCTTGCTTTTCTTCACTGCAGAACACTGTGTAGCTCTATAAACTAGCTGCAGGGGATTCAGCATAATGAACTTCTTTGTATGGATGTCAGATGAGGGGAAAAGGGGAATGTTAAACTGTAAACGAATAAAACATGGTTATTAGTGTTTTCTAGACACATTAACTTTGTCAAATTCATAGTAACTTTTTTAACCCCCAAAAATACTCCTATATTGAAGTTATTGTAACCCCTATATCTTAAAGTTCAGAAGCACTTGTGGAGAATGGGTATAATACATTTGAAATACTAACAATAACAGCAACCAATAACAGTTATTTGGGAGAAATTCACACAGAGAATTATAGTCCCAAAGTACATTTTAGAAGATGACAAAAAAACCAGCAGAGAACTGGAAAAACTAGTATAAAGTTAGTGTGACAATTCAGCCCAAGTCTTCTGTTCACAGTACTAATTTTTCTCAGTAGCACCACTGTATTTTCCCACCTGCTGTTACAAGCTTTCAAAGGTAGATTCAAGCAATGGATCATGTAAAGCCACACTGAGAACACATGGAGTTAAAAAGGGATAAGGGCTATTCATGAAGCTTTCCTAAACTTAAAAAAATGCCTGGTTTTATTTTTAATAATTTATCTCTTCCCAGCATTTATGCACTCAGATGGGTAAGTTTGGATCTACTGTTACCCATAATGGTCAGAAGACTGATAACACTGACAGGCATGATTTTAAAGTAAACATGATCATTGCATTCAAGAATGCACATGTAGAGTTAGATTCTGTTGCTATCATAATCTGCATTTTCAGCTATTCTTGTCTGTTACCCAAGAAAATAAAATTCCTTTACCAAGTGTTTTTTCCAGCCAAAGCTGGTAGTCATTACATTTAATGTTTCTCATCTTAGTTACCTGACCAACACAGTTCAGCAGCCTTTGTTCAGGAACCATCAGGGACTAGCAAAAAATATGTTCAGCAAATCTAAGAATTAGGAAGAAAAAGAAGAAATTAAATTTAAAGAAATTAAAGAAATTCTTGACTGTCTCTGTAAATTAAAACACCACAGCTTATCAGTGTTTATAATTAGCTGGCTCAGATGTGCTGGGGGATTTTTAGAGTAGACACTTCATGATGCCCTCTGTACATAGCTATCCTCTGTAATTTGCTTCAGAGTAAGTAGATCTGGTGCCACCGTGGTGATGATGTTGGCTTCCTATCAGATGACACTAACTATGTGTCCAATATTGGTGGACAGGGCTACATCATTCTTTAATAGCCCATAAAATTTTAATCACTAAGGAAAAACAAATAAGTGATTTTCTTTTGAACTTGTTAAGGCACACAGGAGAGAAAATACTTGTCACTGAGATAACTGAAAGTGGATGCAGAGAGAAAGAATTTTGCCACTTCTCTCAGCAGTGAGGAAAGCTCACATTAAGTTTATTAGTTTATTGACTCTCACTGAACACTTCACCTTTAGCCACACTTTTTCTTTTGTTTCCTTGGCATTCCTCTCTCTTTCTTTCCCCAGCAGTTTCACATCTATCCCTTTCTCAAATGTATTTTAAGAGGAAGGAGGACAAGGGTCTTCTTTATGTTTGTGGGCTTCAAGGAGGAGACAGTCTTTGTGGTTGTCCAAGTGCCCTGCCAAGGCCCCAAAGGTATGAGCAGAGTTTTGAACCCAATGCTTCTGTGACAGGAGGCTGTTCTCCCAGCTGGAGGTAAAAATATCATTGAGGTGGAAAGACTAACAGACAGGATAAAGCAAAGTAATAGTTCTCAGAAAGGAACAAGGAAACTGTCTAGGAGGAGTGTGGTCTATGAAGGGCACAGACCCCAATTGCTGACAGCAATCAGAATCCACTTTATTGTTCCAGCAGCTGGAATATACTGAATATATACTCTCACACAGAAAGGATAGTGACCAACTACCTTCACACAGAAAGGGCACTGACTAATTAGTAACTAACACCTTCACACACAAAGTATACTGATGAATTAGCAAGTGACACTTTCATATACAATATCATATATCTCTTTTGTAGAACCCTGGCCTTTGTGGCCTATAGTGGTATGCTACAGAGGAGTATCCTTATACTCCCATTTCATGGGACTGTTTAAACAAAATAGTATAGAATCTGAGCTCCAGAAACAAGTTGGAAGAAGAGCTGTCATGCTTGTCCCAGTGGAGCTTTCTGAATGTTAAAGATCTTCCTGAGAATAATTCCTGCTCCTGAGCTGCACTTCCCAGAGATATCTGTGTGCCAAGAGACAAACAAATGAATAGAAAATTCTGTATCCAAATACATCCTTTCTAATGAATTATCAGCCATTTTCCTCTCAAAAAAAAAAAGGATGACATTTTAGGGACACTCAAGTGCATTTTATGATTGCTTCCTCTCCCACATCTTGGCAGTGGAGAATGGGTTGAGAAAGGAGCCTCTGTTCCAGCAGCAGCTCTGCCCTCTGAAGATGCAGCGATCCATCACTTTGTTCCTCCACATTGATTAGTCTCCTTTCTACCCCATAATATTTCCTTGTATCTCATTCACCAAGCACTGAAAGTCTTATGATTCAGTATCATATCAAGTGTTTTCCTGAAATCAATAAGCATTACATGCACTGGAATGACTTCTTATAACACACACACAATTAGAGTGAGTTTGGGTATTGGGTTTCTCTGACCTCACGTGTTTTATTAACCCACAGTTCTCACTGTTCACTGGGCTTTTGCACTCTACAGATTTACACATCAGTTGGTGGGGTTTTTGGTCTTGTAGTTTCTCCAGTTTCTTTGTTAAAAACACTCTTCTGCATTTATGCAATTTTTATGGTTCCCATTTTCATATATTTGGGTTATTTGTTACTGATCTGGAAATGCACAGTAAAGAAACTGAAATGGTTTACATAGCACAAGCTAAACATCATCTTTAACCTCTTTGTGACAGCCTGGACTTCAAATACACTTTTGCACCTTTTGATAATACTGCTTTTTGCCAGGTTCTGGAGATCTGTTTCACTCTAGAGTAATCAATAAGACATATTTTGCTTGATTTTCTTGTAATAGTTTGCAAACTGTAGCTTGTAGACTGGTGTACATGAGAAAACAGGCACACACAGTGGTTAGGTCTATCTGCTGTGACTTAAATTGGCCTAAGCATAACTTCCAGCAGATGAAGTTCAACAAGGAGAAAGAAAAAAACCATTCAAAGGAAGATTGTGTCTCCTTGCTAACACAAGAAACCTAGTTTTTGGTTAGAGATAGGCTTTTCTGTTAAATATTGTACAGCCATTCCTGCACCATTTTTGTGTTCAAAAATCATATAGATGTGGTATTTAGGGACATGGTTTAGTGGCATGGTGGTGACAGGTTGATAGTTGGACTTGATGACCTTACAGGTCTCTTCCAACCTTAACGATTCTGTTTCTCTGTGATTCTATGGTCATGATTCTAGTTTCCAGTTCCTCATAACAGTGGGGAGTCACCTCAGTGTGCCTACAGTAGGACTTGCAACCAATTGCCAAATATGAATGCCACTACACTTTAATTTGTCTTTTATACATAGTCCAAGGGAGAAGTAAATGCATCCTCTTCATGTGGTTTATCCATGTGTCTGGTCCTGGTAAATGTAGTAGACCTCAATTCTGGTTTGAAGGTCTGCTGCCAGCAGCTGGTGGCTTTTCCAGGAGTACCATTTGGCAAAATATCCTGGGTCTTTCTACAGAGCCTCCTAGAAGAAGATGACTGGAAAATACTGTAATATAGCAAAACAAACAGTATTTCAACTCTTCTACTTACTAAACTTTATATGTACCTTGTTTTGCAGCTTACTCTGATACAGTGGAAAAACATAACCCAAGAGCTTCATGGATGGAGAAAAAGCTTTTGCTTTAATGCTTGCTTATAGATGTGTGTTTTGAGATAACAGGAGTAATCAAATGCTGTTCTTCAGGTGAATAAAAGGATTTTGTACAAAGACCTGACTACTGGGAAGTCTTACTTTCTCCACATTGCACCATCACTCAGGTCTACATGTTTGTTGTAGGACGGATTAGCTTTGAAAGATTAGATATGGATACGGATGTGGACAGGGATAAGAATGGAATTACTCATGGTCCAAAGTCATCTTTACACTTCATTAAGCAACTGAATGCTAAACATGCAGGTGTCACTCTCAAATGATTAACAACATTTCCACACCCATGTAGTTTTAATCTGTTTCTTCTCAGCTGAAGTTGAGAGTGGTGTGTGACAGCCACACCAAAACAGAGACTGAGAAGCAGAGGCCATTTTTATCCAGGTTGCTGGATGCTTGCTGGATGATTTCTCTACAGAAAGCATCCAGGAAGCCTGGGGATGAGCAATCACCTGAGATAAAGCAGTATTAGAGGGAGTTGCTCTCAGAAACTGTCCTTTCCTTGATACTTTAACATCACTCTGAGGGTGACATAAGGGGACTAGTGTCACTCTTCACCATCTGTTTTTTTCATGTATCTAAGAGAAAGCTGCAGTTCAATCCTATTAACATGAGAAAATAACCTTTTTGAGCCAAGGCACAGTGAACAGAAGGATAACAATACTAGGTGTAAGGCTGCTTTTGTCTCCTGTTTCACAGCTTATAATGGTATGGTATTTAACAGCTTGTTTGTCACACTTAGACCTATTGTGTACTTTTCAAACTGTTAAGATCAGGCTTTGCTCATTTTATTGTAGTTTGTATTTTTACCTGAAAAATGTTTTCATTGCTATTCAGTAACAGCTGAAAAAATAATGCCATAAGAATATTAAATATTATTGCTCCCAAATCAATGCCTTACTCTACAAATGAAACAACCCTTTTCCTTCTCACAGACGTGAGTGACACAAACTCATTATGTGACTATTAAATGTGGGAAATGTTTTAGATGTGCTGCAGTCACGGTCAGCAGGGTATTAGATTCTGACTATAGAAACATCTGGTAATATACATCATTTCTAAGATATTTTCCTGCCCTTTTCATTCAAACTACATCTCCCTTCCAAATCATATCTCACATATTCCTGAGTGTCATAGTTGCGATTCTGATCCTACAGGTTTGAGTTAATTATCAGAAAACCTAAAAGCAAAATGTTTCTTCTACAGAATAATTTTCTGTCATCCTTCTATACTAATTTTATTTGTGAAAAAAAATTGTATATTTCAGCTGTTGTGGTTACTGCCAGCATTGCCAGCAGATCCAGTGAGGTGATCTTTCCCCTCTGCTCAGCATTAGTGAGACCACATCTGAAATGCTGTCTCCAGCTCTGAGCTCTACAGTAAATGAGAGACACAGGCATATTGGAAGGAGTCCAATAAAGGACCACTTAGATGATGAAGAGACTGAAGTATCTCTTCTATGAAGAAAGGCTTAGAGAGCTGAGACTGCATTGGATAAGCATATATGGTTATAGGATATGGCAGAAAAGTACAATTAAAATGTTCAGCTCAATACATCTCAGCATTCTGCCTTGCCACACTGAACAAATCAAAAGGAGTTCCCAAGAATAATGTTCTTGATATAGAAAAATAGCTTAAGATGCCTCTTGGACAATAGGAAGCTGAGGCAACTCTGAGGAAAAATCTGGATCCTGGCCTTTGCCAAAAGTCACTCAGCTTGCAAATGCCCAGGCTTAAGAATCAAAGGGTGCCCAGCAGTTAATTGGCTCTAGATAAGCCAGTCCTGAGTTGTCATGGAGAGCTGCCTGCAAATGGCTGGACTTTGCAATGCCACCTAATTTTGAGCCTTCTGGTCTAATAATTGAAAATTAAAGCTGGTTACTGTGGTTTTTCCAGGCTCATACCTTGCCACAAGCACCTCAACTACAGCAAGAGGCTGTTCCATCTCCCCTCCACCCTTTCCTGGGTATGTCTCCTTGTTTCACTGAGGGCACAAATCCAACCTCAGGCTGTGCCAGCTTAGGAAGTTAATCTGCAGAAACAGAGAAGTGCTCCTACTTCTCTGCTCCTCACCAAAACAGTGAAGAGCTTCAAAGGAACCAAGGTAATAGTAGAACCACTCCTTTTGGTGTAAGATTTGTTCAGCCATGTCATAGTATCTCATCTTTAAGCACAACCTGACTGTAACTACAGCAGCAGCTTTCTGATTCTCTGATGCAGACATCAGCAGGAGTTCATGGAAATCAGCAAACTGTACAGCAGATTTAGGAACATGACACTAGTTACTGCTTTTAAAGTACAGGAAGGGTGACTTGAACTGAAAAATAATTGAGCTCTCTTCCACTAGGTACCACCTAAACTTCCTCCTCTTGAGAAGATCATGGGTGTCTTACAAGAAATCCTTCAAGGTGGCACTACATCTCATAACCAGGCAGCACCAACACTGGCTCTGTACCAACCAAGATTTTCACTAAACCGATTAGAAAACTTTTATTGTCCAGCAAGGCAATCAAGTCAAGTACACACCCATTAAAGACAAACAAAAACAAACCACCTTTGTAATCTTACAACTGTAAACACTTGTTTTATTGAGTGACTTATGGAGCAAAGCAGCTGTTGCTCCCAAGTGTCAGTCATTTAGTCAGAAAGGCAAACATTGGCATTGCCAGGAGAAAGAAGAGCTTTATAACATTTAAAGCAGTATAATATGACTGCACCTGCTGCTACCTTTTCAACTGGCAGTGCAGCAGAAGGGGATTTTAGCCCCTGCTCTCTGGTATTGCAGTGGGAACATCCAGTTGCTACAGAGCTCAGACTAGTGTTACTTTATAAGAAGATTACCATGATTATTCCAAACAAATAAGGGGACTAAACCTGAAAAATCTCCATATTATTGTAAAACAAAACATTGTTTTCAAAATCATGTGAATGTATTTGCAGATACAAGCAGGCTGGGTGGGGCAGAGAGCTTCATATCAAGTCACATTTGCAGCACTCAGCTGAAGAGCAGCCCAGAGTGGCCCAGCTCTGGTGCTGGCAGAGGCAGGAGCATTGTGCCACCTGAGTAGACTTACTGCAAGCTGGATTCTCTGCTGAGGGAGACACTTAAAACCAGCTCCAATGGTTTTGTTTTGCTTTAATCATTAATCAGAAGCAAATAAAATGCAATGAAGGAAAGCGAACAGCACACCCTTGCACGAACACAAGCGGGTGTTTGAAACACAGGATGGGTTACTGTGGCTAATTTGGGCAAATGGAGGTGGGGCAGAGGGAGGAGAAATGCTTGGAAGGCAAAAAAAAATTGCTTTCATTGGGGATCTATGATTCTAATTACATTCACAGCAGAGATGCTTGAATTTTTACTTCACAGGAGCAAAGAATGTCACTGTGTCTGCTGAAGCTGGCTTGATGTGTGACAGCACAGGACTAAGTTGTTTGAGCTGTGGATGTTAGACATGTGGATGGCTGCTTCTGCTGGAGGCATTCCTGAAACTATCTCCACAAGTCTTCTCCCTTCAGTAGGCACCAATTCCCCTGTGTCACTGCAATCTGGCTTACTCAGCAACATCCTACTGCAAGCTTGTTTTGTTTGTAAGGAATAAATCAGCACAGAAGGCAAACCTCTCAGTCAAGGCTGACAAAGCAATCCTCTTAAATAAGGATTTGACAAGGAAGGAGGGAGTCCAGGCTGGTCTCCCAGTCAGATTCTGACTCTGCAAGTATATTTGTAATTGTCAGTCCTGAAGACTGAAACTAAGATCAGAAAGAAGAATTAGGAAGGGAGAGAGAAAACAAGTGGGTTCACTGATCATTAGATGTGTACATTATGGCTGTTAAAATGACAGCACCTGTAGCCCAGTGGGGTACAGGCTCAAACACCATTAATGCACTATAAGTAACATCATTTGGGGATATGAAAAGAGGAAAATCACAACGTGAGATTTAAATCCTAGTTTTTACTTTGAAAGTTGCCTTTTCAAGGTGGAGAAGTCCAATACACCCCATTCACATGCTAATTCCCTTGGGTATTCTCCTTCACCTATTCACATTAGTATAAAACAAGAGGCTTGAAGCTGCATTTTTGATAGGCTTCAAAAGACAACCAGGTTTCCAAATTTCCAAACTGCAGCTACTCAGGGATGGTTCATACATGCTAAATGCCAAACTATTGTCAAAGCAATACTTATTTGCCTCCTGCATCCAGAATGTAACTTCCAGTTTTATTTTAATCACTAGTGATCCATTGTTCCAATTTCTTTAAATAAATGTCCCCCACTGCTGCCCATAGCTTCTGCAGAAACAATTTTGAATATTTTGTAGGCAAAAATAGCAGAGGGGTTGAAATTCATGCCATTCCTCTCCAGAGTAGATGACTGATGAAATGCATTATTTCCAGGCCTGTGAAAATATGAGCTGGAAATAAACAGCAAAGGAGATTATCTTTATATAGCTTTCTCTGCAGTGTGTTCTGATTAACCAGCAAATCAAAGAGGGTTTTTTTTTCCAGCTGCCCCACCAAGATCATATTCTTCATTCTCTGTATATGTGGCTTCAGATAAGGAGGTGCTTCTTTTAGTTATCAGATACCTAGGAGCTTTTCTGCTCTGCTATCCAAAAAGCTCGGATTTCTTCCTGTATGTCTGAACTTCACAAAGTGGATTCTAATATTCTCTTTGTTCTCTACAAAAGGCTCCACCACAGGATTTGTTGTTCAGATCTTTTAAAGCCTATTTCAAAACTAGCATGTCTTGCTGAAAATTTTCAGGTACACTTGGTCCTTCTTAAGGTGCTAAAGCAACCAGCAGGACAATCTATCTGAGCTTGTGAGACATTTTCTATCACTAGAAGATTTTCTTGTTTAGGTCAAACTCCATGTGTTTATCTGAATTATTTTTTTGTGATATAATTAGTGGTTAGTCCTTGGACTAACTAGTCCTTGTTGCTGGTGTTATGATAACCTGTCTAGCCTGAACTTCATTATGGCACTAAAATATCCAATGACCTAGTAGTCTAACCTGCCCTAACCATAATTTAAAACCCCTAATGTTAATGATCAGTATAGCACCAGTCTAGGTGTCATGACAGAGAGCAGTATTATTTGTTCTGGTGGGAACCTGCAGCTGATTTTCTAATGCTAAACAGCAGCCCAGATGTTCAGCTGCCTGTGACCCAAGGCTTGCTTCTGCTCTGGCACAGCTGAGATGCCCTGGCTAAATTGTTGTCTAGCTACAAGAAAATGTGCAAGCTAAAGCCATGTGAAAGTGCACAGGCAGAATTGAAACTGTAGAGACAGCAGCAGCTAGCTGGAAAATACTGGGGAGGGGAGAAAGATGCAACCCTAAGAAATAAGGCAGAGACTCAGCAGCCAGCAGCTTGGCTGGACAAGGTATCACAATCCTATCCAAAGAGCCACAGAAATGAAAACCTCTCCTCCTGACCAATAGCTGTCTGCCTGCCCAGTAATACTTGCAATACTTATCTGAGTAGCCTGCACTCAAGTATAGCCAATACTTAAGTAATATTTAGCT
Source organism: Galbula dea (assembly GCA_013399015.1). Lineage (NCBI taxonomy): Eukaryota > Metazoa > Chordata > Aves > Piciformes > Galbulidae > Galbula > Galbula dea. Next base: position 249,610 of record VWZX01002935.1, on the reverse strand, counting down.
GAGCAGTCTGTTAATTGTATCCATTAGCTGATACAAACAGTCACCATATGTTTTTAAACCTTATAAGTCCTCTGGCATGGTAGAAGTTGCCCAAGGAGAAAAAGTTGCAGTTCTGAGCACTAGTTCTGGCTCTCTTTCTCCTCTCCTGATGTCCCTGCTTCATTTCTTTTTGTCACACAGTAAGACTTCAAGGCCTGAAGTTAACAGATAGCACCAATTAAAATGGTGGTGGATAATATGCATCACTAGGTGGTATCACTGTCTAACAGAAGGGATTGCTGTGAAGATTTTTTTTCTGCTAGTAAGTGGTATGAGCAGGCTCTCCATAGCCATGTTTAATGGGAGAATAAACTAGGACATTAAATTCTGAAAGTGCCTCTTTAACCAGAAGAAGGAAGGAATAAGCTCTCACTAGAGGGCACATGGAGCTTGGGTTTTATAGATCCTATTCCAGATCAGAACAACAAGGTAAAAAACAACAAAGTTGAAAACAGCTACCCTGTATGATTGAATTCTCCTAAATGGCAAATTGCAGCCTGCATTTAAAATGCTCCAACCCCTAGGCACCACAGGCTGTGGGGTAGGGCAGTGGGTTTTGTTACTTCTCTGTATGAAATGTCTGGTACAGTGTCCATCAGTGCTGCAGAAGGGCAAATCCCTGGGACAGTCATGGCTAGTACTTCATACAGAAGCAAGGAGGAAAGAAAAGTATCTCATAATAGGCATGTTCTCACTAACTGATGCCTAAATTCTCTACAAGCTTTAAATTGAAGCAAACAACATAAAGTATAGAGATCACTGATGGACAAATTTGACTACTCCCAAATGAAGACTGAGGGAAATTGCACATTAAGCATCAGGAAAAATATTTCCATGCACATTTGGCAGGTAGAGTGGCACCAAAGAGGTATCTCTGTACAGTGCAATAGTGTGTTTTGAGGACTTGCTGTCTCCATTATTCACATTTTGGCATAGCTCTAGGCAGGTCCTGTGGGCTGAAAGACTCCTGGCAGCTGCAGAGCATCAGAGGTACTCATGGAGCACATTTTCCCTTTGAGCTTTATTGATGATCTGGACGAGGGAATTGAGTGCAGCCTGACTAAGTTTGCAGACAGCACCAAGTTAGGAGAAAGTGATGATCTGCTTGAGGGTAGGGAGGGTCTACAGGGGGACCAAAGCCAAAACAAGACGCCCTCCAAAATGAAAGACAGCAAGACTAATTTGACTGTAAGTTTAGGCAAAGAACTTGAGCTTTGCGTGCTAATAATAAACGTTAAGCTTACCAGTGAAGGCAGGCAACCGCAATACAAATACACTACGAGACTTCACGTCAAAGAATCCCTTCTCTCCTGGGGGAAAAGCTCTGCGGTTCACCCCAGCACCTGTAGAGCAAGAGAAGAAAGCTCAGTGAGTGAAGTCTGCCATCTAGTGCCTGGCATAAGCTTGGCTGAGGATTGCCTGTGGCTGAGTCACGACTTGCGGTGCCTATGTATTAGGAATTCCTTGCGTTTGGCTTTTTCAGCACATCTGTATATCCCAGATGTTCCCCTGAATGCTTCAACCTGCAGTTGCTGGTAATCTGGTTCTTGGAGAAGGTAAGAGGGAGTGGGTTTAGCCTTTAGAGGCTACTGAGCATTCAACAGTGATAATCACTCTGAAATCTGGGAAATAACTGCTTTACCCTGTGGGCTCTACATTCATTTCCTCATCTGTGAAGAAATGTGGAAACAAAAGGGGGAGGAGGAAGAGGGGTGACACACAATTATTTTGCCACACTCCTTTTTTTTTTTCTTCCTTTCTAATCAGAGTGGGGAATTACCTCAAACACAGTGATTTTGACATCCTGAGTAGAATGAAGTTCCTTCTCAAGATATAATACTAAAGCCCCTGAAGAGACTGCAGAAGCAAAATAAATTAAATGTGGATGAAACACGTTTTCCATTTTGGCACAAATATAAACTCGAGTGTCTTTTGCTACCCCAGTGATGGTGTGCTGGAACCTTTCAGACTGAGGCAGCTGAGGAGTTCCAGTTGTTTCCCATGGTCACTGGCCCTGCTTCACTGACACTTCTCTGGTAGCTGCCCTTCCCTTGCCCTGTTAGCCACTTCTGCACATGCAAGTTGAAAAACTAAACAGGTAACTGCAAAAATCAATCAAGTTAACGTGATTTAGCTTATACTGATGTATAGAACCACCAAAGATTAGACCAAGATCACTAGAGGCAATGCAGATGTTACACATCAGGAAAAAAAAGTGAGGCATGTTGTTCACTGTGAGAGCACCTCAGGGGATGCTTGACTATTTTTTTCCATGAGAAATATTTTATTTTCCTGACCATTATTTTCACAATTAAAAAATTTCACCTCTGTCATAACCCATCCTCTAATGTACCCTAGAAAACCAAAATGGGAATTGGTTCTCTGCTAAAATATATTTGAAAGACAGGACAGTGTAGAACACAAATCTAGGTGTTCTTCTACCTGCAGAACAGGACAAACAGAAAGAGATGCAAGAAGCAAGTGCTTGACACTTTCATCTATTGCCAATAGCTGGAAAAGAGAGAAAACCTTGCAAGTGGCTTGGGGATGGGGACAGCTGTTGCACATTGCTGGGCAGTCAGCCTGAAGATTCCCTGGAATGTAGGAATTCAGGCAAGGGAGGAGGATGGCAAGTCAGATTTTGCTAAACATCTCTCACTGCAAATTTTCCAGTGTGACACAATTAACATGGGTTCTTTACCCAGCACTGGGTGGCAGAAGAATACAGACTGGAGCTAAGAAAATTCAGAAGTTATTAATTAAACAATTTAAAAGAAAATCCAAACAGGCAGTTGACACTTAGCCACACTTGTCTTACCTCTCCTTGGGAGAGGGTTTCAACAAAGATTGCTTACTCTTCTGGAGGGAAAGCACAAGCAGCAAGTCTTGTCCTGGGCAGCTACAACTGTTTACAGAGAGGATTTGCCTTAGTGTCAGGGAAATCTGTTTAGACTATCAGTGGAAATCCAGCTTGAGGATGGGATAAGGTCAGCAATATTAGCCAAATCCTATTAAACTAATAAAGGATTCAGAGCACTTCCTCAAAAAGAGCCATTCAAAGAATGGGTTTAAAGCCTGGAAAATTAAGAATGATAAATCCAAATTAAATCCTTTTCATCTCACTCCATTTAACAACATTCTTTTCCTGGGAGAGAAAAGGGAGAGGGAGAGACAGACTAAAAATGATCATGGGGGTGTTGGTGTGATACTAGCATCTTCTCTTCTTTAACATTACAAAAGCAATCCAAAATCCCATTACAGGCATTACAGGAGTCCTTTGCAAGGGATTCACAAACCAAATTTAACTGAAGAAGCTGTAGCTGAGGACACCATATGGCAGAAGCAAGGCTAACCTGAGGCCAATAATAAGGCCAAGTGTTGGGTCTTGCTTTTGGGTCACAACAACCCCACGCAACAATGCAGGCTTGGGGCAGAATGGCTGGAAAGCTGCCTGGTAGAGAAGGACCTGGGGGTGCTGAACATGAGCCAGCAGGGTGCCCAGGTGGCCAAGGCACTCAATAGCATCCTGGCCTGGATCAGAAATGGTGTGGCCACCAGGAGCAGGAAAATGACTGTGCCTCTGTGCTCAGCACTAATGAGGCCACACCTTGAATACTGTGTTCAGCTTTGGGCCACTCACTATAGGTGGGACATAAAGGTGCTGGAGCACATCTAAAGCAAAGCAATGAAGCTGGTGAAGGGTCTAGAGCACAAGTGTTAGGAGGGAACTGAGGGACGTTTAGCCTGGAGAAAAGGAGGCTCAGGGGAGACCTTCTTGGAACAGGCTGCCCAGGGAAGCAGTGGAGTTAACATGACAGCCATCCCTGGAGAGATTTAAAGGACATGATGATGTGGCACTTAATGACATGGTTTAGTGATGGACTTGGCACTGCTAGGTTAACAGTTGGTCCTGATGATCTGATAGATCTTTTCCAACCTAAATGATCTATGATTCTTATGCTACCTGGTGGCTGCTGCTTGCTGCCTAGTAACCTGATGAGCTGTGTTGGCTTTCAGGAGTTGGAGGATCTGAAAAAAGCATGCACCTACTTGTTCCCTTTGAAGAGATACTGTCTGCTGGGCCATTGCTGAACACCACATCAATTTGCATTACACAGAGAATGGCTTGATAGTAGCAATGGTCATTTGGAAATACTGATGTAAGAATTAGAGTACAATAGTCTTTATGTGGGATCAGACATAAATAACTGCCAAAAAAACTTCATCTAGCATGCTTAGCTCAATGTACATAGGTTAATTCATATGGCTTTGATACCAGTTTTGCATGTCACTCAGTTAATTCTGAGGGAATGGGTAAAAACAGACACAAAATAGGAGGGATTTCTCTGTGGGCACACTAGGAGAATCACCAAGAGTTAATCACTTTTTGATAGTTTCTTCTTCAGTACTGCTGAGTAGCAAAGTACTTTACAATTTGCTGGTAAGAGACCACCTAATATTTAGCTCATTACTATTTTTAAGAGACTACTATTAGCTTCCAGAAGCTGGCTGATTTTCTAAGACATAATTATACTGACAGCAAAGACCATGGTAACTTCACTGCTACTTACCTGAGGGGTCAGAACAGCCTTGGGTCTTCAGCAGTCAGCCAAAGAAGGTAGCATCTCGCCAGAGGACTTTATCAGACATCACCCATTTTGGTGGTAAGGTCTATTCACCCCAGGCAGAACCAGTTGGTTGAACTTCATCTCCTCAATGTTATCCACAAGTGCACAACAGGCAGGAATTGGCCTGGTAGATGACCTAACAGCTTTGATCTTCCTTGTTCAGGCAGTATGTGTTCTTCAGCAATGCCCAAAGCAGATGGCACTGCAGACAAAAGTTGCCAGTTGTGTCTTTTGTAACTCAATAACAGCTCATGAAAAACTAGAGTGAAATGGTCAATGTATTTCTTGTGAAATAAGGGTTACCTGACCAGAGCTTGGAATTTGATCCTTTTTGGAAGCAAAAGACAAGGCACATAGGGAAAATAAATAGCTTCAGAAAAAAAAGCAATCATCTCAATCAGAAGCATGAATTTTAATCTATTAGCCCCTCAAACTCACTTGCTCATGCTCTTTATCACATTACATAGGAGCAGCAAGGAGGGATGCTCCATACCAGGGAGCAAAAAGAAGATAGTCTCCCTGTGCTGGGGATTTAACAGAGGAAATATTGCCTACAACTGAAGCACCCAATTCAGATGTGAATAATTTCTTCCAAAACACAGAAGCAGCAGCAGCTGATAATCATGAACAAAAGTAGGCAGGTGAGCAGAAATAGAGCAATAGATATGAGAATCACAGTCCAGAATTTCAGAAGCAACAGTAATTCATAAGCAATGAGCTATAAAAAGCAAAACTGGCTGAGAGAAAAAAAGAGTCATCCTCAGCTTGCATGAAAATGTAAATCCCTGCCACTTTTGTGGATCATTTCTGGCAGTGTGAATGCTACTTGATGGGCATGGGCACAAATCACAAATGCTGCTTCTGTGAAAGAAGAAAGGAAAGCTCCATTTACATTCACCCAATAACTGCACTGAGAAAGATCCAAACAATTAGGATACTGGACATGTTCAAAACAGGTTACCTAAGCCAGAGATATTAATCCAGTAAGAAAAATCCCAAGTGCTGACTCACATACACCTGAAACTCACTTCCTATCTCAGCACAAACAGTTGCCATAGATATCTGTGGAACATGCCCAGAAAAAGCCAAGTTTCCTTTCCAGGGCTTTGCAGGGCAGACTTTCTGACTAAAGGATGCTGCTTGACAAAGCCTTGGTAGATCAGATGTCATTTAAAGCCACCCTACCCTCACTGGCTTGCTTTCTTGTGGAAAGCTCCTCTTGGAGGTCTGAGATGTTTAAAGGCTATGCAGTGACAAAAGGCAATGGAAAGCCCCACAAGGTAATCATGGGCAAGCAGGGCCCAGGTACCACATTCTGTGTCACTGTGCAGGTGGCCAAACCCAGACTGCTTCTAGACCAGACATTAGTCCAGATAACACACTCATGCTCTGCTGCAAGTTCTGCTCACATGGAATGAGCTCTTCTCCTTGTCTGTAGCTGTCAAGTCACACCCTGCTTGTCAATAAGCCACAGTATACTCACAGCAGCCAGACCAACGACACCCTTAGGTGGAGCTGACTCAGCTACCAGAGATTAAACCACACCTCTCCCTTGCAAGCTTCATGGGGAGAGGACTCTAATCCATTGAGTTGTACTAGTGCCATGCTCTGAACTATCATTTCCCAGCAATAACATCTGGTTTAGACCAGCTAATACTACCTGATAATACATAGAAGTGGTGAAGACCAAGGTTGCATCAATGGCTGAAACTTTCAGGTAGAAAATGAGTTTCTGTTTTGCAACCACACTTGTTTCTCCCATGTACACATCTGCTTTCCTCATTAATTGCCCTATCTGGACATCCTTTCTTTCTAATACTACAGGGCATTCACATTCCCAGGAATGGTTCTCCTGGCAATGTGCATTTTAAAGTTTGCAGAGCTCAGGCTAAAGCCTTAGTCTAAAATGACAGCTTATGATCTCCTTTCAGAGGGAATAGAAGCAAGTAATTCTGGGAAAGCCTGTATTGACAGGAAGAAGAAAAAAGAAATATGTCATCTTTCAAAATAATAATAAAAAATACTCATAGCCCTAGAAAATAATGTGGTTTTTTTCCCAAAATTAACATAAAAAAGAAAACTCTGCAGAGAATCAATCTCAATAAATACTAAAACATCCTACACAGCAGATACTGTTACTGAAAGGATAGTAATAGATCTCTGGGGAAACCAAGCACACCATTTCCATGGCAAGGAAATTAGTCCTTCTACCATTAGCCTTTACATAGGCTTTGATGTTATACTATGTGTTAATTATTTCCAAATCACAAGTGCAAACACTCACCTTGATTGGAAAATTAGCAGATTTCAAACTCAGGTAATTTCCTCCTAATGAGGAACTTGTTGAACTGAATTTAACAATTAGCTCACACCCTTTGGTAGCAGAGTATGGCAAGGCTACAAGGAGGCACAGAAACTCCCTGTTCTCAGGGATTTCCAATGAAGGATGAATATAATAAATTCAGAAGTTGTTCTCATGCTATTTCTGATTCCTTGTTTGGTTCTGAAGGCAGTGATATCAAATGGTGACAGAGGAATAGGTACTGCCCAGGCTGAACAGTTCTTCCTTGTTTTGTAACCTTCCCCCCTCTCAGGGTCAGTTTATTTTGGTGCCTTTTGCTACCTACCAAGAATTTGCAAGAAGGATTTAACTGCTTAAGAGAGTAAAATTTAGGCTTTATTGGCCAATATACACAACGTGTAGGCAGAGCTAACAAGCTAATGTGCTTGCCACCCCTGATAAGGCACTGCTTGCTGGGCAGCTTCCACTGGGGTAAAGGTTGGTTGCTGCTGCTGCTTGGAAAGTACTGATCACTGACATTGCTGCACTGCCATCCTCAGCCTACTTGCTTTTGTTTCTGTAGGATTTTCTGGTTTTCATGTTTGTTTTTTTCTTTTCAAGAACCCTTGAGCTGTTAATTATCCCAGTGTCAACACTCTCCCCTTTGCTAGCAATCTTACCCTTCTCCTGATGGCTCTGCTCTGCAGAGTATCTTGCAGTGCTTTCTCACAGTTCTCTAAGATCTCTGACCCAATTTCACCATGGATCAAAACTATACCTTAGATGCTAGAAGGTATCTGTGATCCAATGCCTAAATCTCTGGAGGGGTAACTGACACTTTTCAGCTGTTGAACTCCCTTAAAGAAAACAAAAGTAATTTTATCTTACATTAGTTTTCTGTATTTGCTGTGACTCTACAAGCATAATTGATGCTGGGCAGTCAGGTCTTAAAGAAAGTGGCCTATTTGTGGTTGCAAAGGGAAGAGACATCCACAAATGAAAGAGAAGTTGCCTTTGGACAGTTCTTTCCTCTCCCTTGAACTGACCAAACCCATCCAAAATACTGTCAAAATTGAAGTCTGATTTCTCCCACAAAAATGTAAAAAACATTCACTATAATCTTCTGCCTGTTTTTCAATGCCCTTTCTGCAGTAGGGTTTTCTTTTCCTTGTGTGAAGAACAATAAAGAATATTCAGAGACTTCAAGCTCCCTTAGATATGCTGCAAAGCACCTTCAAGTACTACACTGGCACCACCACTGCTTGATTATTTGGCAGTGAGTGGCATCAGTACAGGTGTATACTATACAACAAAACAATCTTATTTTGAATGTAAAGAAGGGCAATGAATTGAGAAATTTAAAAAACACCTGCAGAAATAGAGTTCTGAGCTCTTTCAATGTGCTGCTTTGGTTGTGTAGAGACATTTCAACAGGAACTGGGATGTTGAGAAGTAAAGAATAAAGAGTTTGAAGGTCTCTACTAATAAGGCTGCACAATGATCTATGGGGAGTTACACCAAGGTGAGACTTAGCAGAGAAAAAGAGCCTAAGATACTCTGCCTACTTTCTCTTGCAAGGGAACATTACAAAGGTCTGTTCTTCACATTGATTTTCTTCACATCTTCAAATCAACAAAGAGATGCTCTGACCTGTAGCTCTTACTTGAATGAGGTTAGGAAAGGCGAGAGCAACTATTTTTACTGTTCTGGTGGACACCTTATCTAACCATAATCTAGCTGACCTAACAATTACTTAGTTCAGAAACTCTCAGCCTAATTTGTGATCTTCACACATTTAAGAGGCAGTAATTTTCAGAGCAGGGAGGTGAGACTGGGTAACTTCTGCAGCCTGTTCCTAGACCTTGGGTGGCTTTGAGCAAGTTCTCTGGATTTCTCTGCCTCAGTTCCCCTTTGTTAAAACAAAGATGATCATGCTGAGTTCAGACAACTGTTAGAATTATCTAGTTAACAGTTCTAAAGGAATCTAAAGCAGTAAAAAAGGTCAGTATGTTATCTAGCCCTCTTCCCCTACATATAGAGATCCATTTTACCTGGGAGATAAGGAGATGCAAGCAGATTCATGAAGTGTCCTGAAGGAATGCATGAATGGCTGTCAATAAAACCATTAGCATTCCATTCTGGGAACCATTATATCACAATTTCTCTCATGTACTGTCTTTTGGGATTTTTTTCTTGGCCTCTCTTTAGAAGCAGATGCTGCATAGAAGGTAAGCTGTTGTCTGACTACCCTGCAGGGTCTGCAGGCATGAGCCTACACCCTTGTACCTCTTCCCAGAGGAGCACTCCATCATGTGCTTTTTCTTTCTCTTGAGCAGGGGGAATGAATGAAGGTAAAGTATGAAGGTGCAGGAAGGGACAGGACAATTGGAGGGGGAGAATAAGTTCTATAATCAGCAGAGCACTCTCTTAACACCTGAAACAAAACCTTTGGGTATTAAGTCAAAAAGGCCTTTGCTGCTGAGAAACACAAAACACAAAGGCATGAGCTGCCCTTCATGGCTAGCCCTGCCTGGGGAATCACAGCTTGTCTCCTAGGGGGAACCTCTTCAAAGGCTGCAGCACTGCCCATGTGGCAGCCAACAGGAGCCCACACCATGGTCTTCTGGAACAGGAGTGGAAGAGGAGACACTCAGTGTTGTTTTAAAAATAATAGATGAGTAACAGTGGGAAAGGGAGAGCACTGAACAGTTTTTGTTTGCCAACCCACTCCTGCAACATTGCAAGATGCTAGCATTCATTCTCCTCCTCCTCCTTCCTTGTGTGTGTGCTGTTCATGCTGCATATCTCATCTGACACTCTGGGAGGCTTCAAGGTCAGTGTTAACCTTCACACCTGCAGCTTTAGTGCCACCCAAAACCCTTAAGTCCTCTCTTCCCCTGTGTTCTCATGAATGGCTTCCAAATGCCTAAGCCCTCTTAACCTTTGCTCACACAACTTTGTGTATGTTTATCTTTCTATTTAATGGTGTTGGTGCCTTTTATCATCACAAAAGAACACTGATAAAATTACCTTTACCCTTCCTCACATGGTAATTGGAAGCAAACATAACATAAAGGTTATGTGTTCAGCTTAACACTCTTTATTTTACAGCACCTTTGTATCACAGCAGCTGTAAGATTTATCTTCTAGCTTTTGTTAAATGCTTTCAAATGCATTAATCACAAACACATAATTGAAAACAACTCTTTTTTTTTACATTTATCAGTACTGAGCTTGCAGATATTTCTGGCTTTCCAATTTTTGGGGCATTTTTTTGTTTTGGTTTGGTTTTGGTTTGGTTTGGTTTTTTCCACACTTAGACTGCTTAAGATCCAGCTTGGAGGTTGTTATTTGCAGTGTTTTAATTTCCAGAGTGCTTGAATGAATGCACTGCAATGCAGGTCACCTGCTGCCCCTGGCTGCTAGCTCCCAGGCACCTACCTAAATCTTAACTTAAAAAGCTCCCCAATCAATTTGTAACAGTAAGACCCCTACAGTCTGCTGTATCCACATAAGCTGTAACTCAAAAAAGCTTAGGCACACATTTAAGATAAAGTATGTCCAATTTTGCTTTGAAAAGGCTTCTGTGTAAGCAAATGATGTTTGGCATGAGACCTCCATGACTGTACATATTAAAAAGAAATGTCTTTGCTGCCAAATCTGAAGTCCACTTGACAATCCCCACAGTACAGTTTATTGCTTAAATATGTCAGATGAAGATCACAACATTAAAGATCTATTGAAAAGCATAATAGCTAATACTACCTGTGGTTAAATCAGGCCCACAGTGATGTTTACAAGATGTATTTAACAGGCACTTTAGAGACACTAATGAGTGAAGACTCTTGCTGTGCTCCAGCAGCTGCCTTCACTGGACCTACAGGGATTCCCCATACACCCCATCTCTTTTCAAATGCAGTGTCCATGCTACAGGGCATGGATCTGCTCTTCCTTGCCACAGATCCCACCTCCCAAGGCATGTCCCTCACAGAACCACTACAGGGAACATTTTCCAGTAATGCTCATTTTATCTCATTTGCCCTGGTAATCAAAATCTTTTCCACAGCAATTCAGACAGATTCCTTACCAACTCAAAATATTTTGGTTTCCAGTTTTGAAGCTGCTTGAACTCACAAAACCAGAATTAAGTACTGCTCTGCCTGTCTACATATGTCCCTGTGGCCTAGACTACACTGATACAAAGCAACATTAGGGATGTGCTAACAGCCATAATGTTAAAAACTGTAATGGAATCCTTAAATTGTTAAAGGCAATATGATTTCTGACCTCAATCAGAAAGAAGAAAGTTTTGGGTTGGTTTTTTTTTGTAAATTTTGTTTAATTCAGCTAACTCAGTTCCCTTTTCTACTTCCAGATGGTTTACTAGCTGTTTGCAGAATATTTCATTTTTCACTAACTCCCAAAATGAAAGTATTTTTTTTTTAATTCAATATAAACTAATAAAAAAGCCCCAGTAGCTGTTGGAGCAGGTCCAGAGGACTGGAAAACCTCTCCTGTGAGGAAAGGCTGAGAGAGTTGGGGTTGTTCAGCCTGGAAAAGAGAAGGCTCAAGGGAGACATTATTGCAGCCTTCCAGTACTTAAAGGGAAGAAAGATGGAGACAGAATTTTTAGCAGTGCCTGTTGCAACAGGACAAGTGGTAACTAAAAAAGGGTAGATTCAAACTAGATAGGGGGAAGATTTTTTTTACAATGAGTGTGGTGAAACACTGGAAAAGTTTTGCTCAGAGAGGTAGTGGATGCCCCATCCCTGGAAACATTCAAGGTCAGTTAGGACAGGGCTCTGAGTAACCTGATCTAGTTGAAGATGTCCCTACTCATTGCAGGGAGCTGAACTAGGTGACCTTTGCATGTCCCTTTCAACCCAAATCATTCTGTGGTTTTATGATTCCATCTACCTGCTTTTGCTTTGATGATAAGTCCAAGAAGATCAAGATCATTTGCACAAAGTAAAAATGCAAACTAGAGAAATGGGAGTGAACTGAAAATATCCTGTAATTCCTGAAGTCCTACTGGATACATGGGCAGGTCAGATTTGGGGTGAAGAAGCTGGGGAGGTAAGAAATTTTTGAAAGAGATTCCATAGAATTGTGGAATCACTTAGGTTGGAAAATACCTTTAAAATCACTGAATCCAACTGCAAACCTAACACTGCCAAGTCCATCACTAAAACCATGTCACTAAGTGCCATATCTGCACATCTTTTAAATACCTCCATGGATGATGACTTAACCACTTCTCTGGGAAGCCTGGTCCAGTGTTTGACAACACTTTCAGTGAAAAAAATTTTCCTAACATCCAATCTAAACCTCCCCTGGTGCAACTTGAGGCTGTTTCCTCTTGTCCTATCACTGGTAACCAGGGAGAAGAGAACAACCCCCGTCTGCCTACAACCTCCTTTCAGGGAGTTGTAGAGAGAGATCAGGTCTCCTCTGAGCCTCCTCTTCTTCAGACTAAACAACCCCAGTTCCCTCAGCCACTCCTCATAACACTCATGCTGTAGCTTTGTAGCCCTTCTTTGGATATGCTCCATCACCTCAATGTCCTTCTTGTAGTAAGGGGCCTCAAACTGAACACAGTATTTGAGGTGCAGCTTCACCACTGTTGAGTACAGGGAATGATCACTTCCCTAGTCCTGCTGACCACACTATTTCTGATACAAGCCTTTCTTGGCCACCTGGGCACACTGCTGGCTCATGTTCAGGTGGCTGTCAACCAGCACCCCCAATATTCCTTTCAAACACTATTATCCCCACAGACACCATTACTGCAAGGGTCCTGAGTATCATCATTCTCATTTTCCTAGCAGAGAACCAAAGCACCATGAAACACCACAGACTAGTGGCAGACAACATCTCAGCCTCCAACTCCTACTTTCTTTACCAGGTGCCACTGACAGAGAATCTGCTGTCCCAAGGAAGAACATCTGCCAGTGACATATTTACAAATAGCAACTGTGTATTTACCAGGGTAGGAGGTGAATTGTCAAGGAATGTAAAAAGTCTTGCCTCAGAGAGATCATGATTTCTGTAGGTAGAGAGCTCAGGCAGGTTTGGGGATTTCATACCAAACATATGCAAATGTCTTTACTGATCAGAATTAGCTAGGGTGAGCTCATGGCACAGAGTGTGAGCCAATAAATTTGAATGAAGGAAGGATGGGAAACTTCTGTGCTGGACACAGCACAGCTAATTGGACAGGAATCTGGGGTGAAATAAGGTTTTAAAAAGTCAAAAGAGATGATCAAGACTGACTCTGGTTTAACTTCAAATCATAGCCATTCTAATACCAAAAAAACCCCAAAAAAATCACATTGTGGGACAGTTTGGCTACCATCAAGTGCTCAATAACAGCACAAAAGTACATGGTATGAAATCTTACTAAATGACATGGTATAAATTCCATGGTATCCACACCATATACATATGACTGGAGAATAAACAGAGTTATCTTTCCATCCTTTCAGGTTGCAAGTGTTGCAATCAGAAGTTGTTCCAACATGGACAGTGGCCATTTTTGCTGCAAGTACATATAAGCTCCTGAAGCCAAGTTTCAGGCTCCTGTAGAACAGGACCACATTGACTTCTAAACCCTTGGCAATTCAACATCCCTGACTGTGCCATTCAGTATAGTTTTAGGAATTTGCTTGTTGTCCCCAGCTTCTTCAGCCATACACTCTGGAGGCTCTAGGTCATCGTATCTTCTCCGATAGACCACTCTTGAGAACAGTGTTATCAGAAACATTTCCATGATGAGGAGCTGCTGGGTAATATCTGCCAAATAAAACCAAACAACAAACAGGAAGCTAAGAAAATCCCCAAAAGGGTAAAATGACTTATCAGACACAAAAAGACTACCTCTTTTTTGATGTTCATAGGGGCAAAAGGAACAAACTTTACCATCTTGTCCCCATTGCAGAGTGTGTCTCACACTTGGCAATAAAATCAATTACAGAATTACAGTATTGCCCATCAATAAGCATGCAATAAGTTATGTATCCAAACATAAGAGATTTAACAGTAATTATGCATGTTGATTGTTTTTCCCCTCTCATTTCTGATTCTAGCTCTTCTGATTATGAAGTTTTCCTCTGTGACTATGACAGCTATAAAACTTCTGTTACTGTTTTCTAAGTAAGAGCTGGGATTCTCCAAAAGCTACATGATCCCAGGAAATTAGTACATTGGGAAAACACCAGGTATCACAGTTAACCACTCTGAACTGGCACCTTTATATGTAAATGAAGAACATCCTTTCCAAAAGAACTTACATGCTCCTCTTGCCGAAGAGGAAAGTGGTGGAGCACAAGGAATGATTCTTTGCTTGGCCAAGATGTTGATAATAGATGTTTGCAAGTTGTTCAGAATGACAATAAACTGCACCAGAAAGAGAAAACAGATGCCTTAGCTACCAAAAAAAAAAAGGTTTATAGTTCACACAACAATTCTGCCTTCATAACAGACCCTCTTTTGCCTCATTCCTCCTGTCTTGCCTGCTCTTTCCTCCCACATACTAGGAGGCTGCCTGCCATTCTGCAGAAGTCACCTTTAGGTCAGGAGGATATTGCTCTGAATGTATTAAATTAAACATCTGTTTGAGAAGGGTTTCTTCTCAGCCCTTCATTTGAAAGGTGCAATATACACAGACCTCCCAGATAGGATTTTAAACAATCCTGAGCTCTGAATAATAGATAACAATGTTTTAAGAACTTCCTGTTAATCTCACCTATGATCTTGCATTCTCCCTTAGTGGAGGAAGGACTCAAAGAATGTTTTCTTCTGTTCTCTCCCCTTTTTGCCACAGCAGGGGCAAAAAAAGGCAATGGCTGTAAGCTGAAGCAGAGGAGGTTCTGTGTGTATTCACAGTTTACCATTGCCCCCTGTCTTGTCACTGGGCTTCACTGTGAAGAGCCTGACCCCATCCTCCTGACACACACCCTTCACATACTTAAAAGCATAGATGAGGTCACCCCTTAGTCTCCTCTTCTCCAAGCTAAAGAGACCCAGCTCCCTTAGCCTTTCCTCACCAGGAAGATGTTCCACCCCCTTCATCAGCTTGGTGGCTCTGTGCTGGACCCTTTCCAGCAGTTCCCTATTCTTCTTCAACTGAGGGGCCCAGAACTGGACACAATGTTCCAGATGCAGCCTCCCTAGGTCTTACCAGAAATATTTAACTTCTCACCTGATAAAGAGCAAACTTTGGGATGATCTTCTTACAGGTAAGGAGGCTCCTAACTTGTAGAAACATGATTGAAACTGGCCACAGAGCAATAATGGTGAGGACACCAACAAAGCAGTTAATCCATATTGCAGCTCCTTTGGGAGATAACTAAGAAGCAAACCAAACAAACATTACCTATAAAACTTCAGAGTTCATATTACTGTTTCCAGGAAGAAGTAGTGACCTGGATAATGCAGATGTTAAAATACTTACTTCTATCTTCACAAAAGCTGATAGCAGCAGCAGTTGCTGGGGCTTACATAGTGAAACTGCACAGTACCAAGTAGAGTATTAGCACAGTGCCCTCACCCAGCAGGCACAGACATATATCTGTCCAGCCTGAGAAAGAAACAAGTGATGCAACCCCTCAATCTGACCCCAGCAACACCTGAGAATGCTCAGCAGCTCCTGAGAGTATATTCAGCATAACATCTCAGAGGGGTCATTTAGTTCATACCATAAAAAAAGACAAAAATTACTTTTAATCTGAGTTATCCAAGAGGTCCAAAATTATTAGCAGATACAGACTTCTCCATCACCTTGCAGCTTACATGGCACAAAGAAGAAGAAGTACAGTACTGTCTTTTCTATGTTGCACATGTATAAGAATCATCATGATTTACATAAAACATAGAATTAGGCTTCCTGTTTACATGCCAGGACATACACTTGTTACTTAAAGCTGTACCTTACAAAAACACATGGCAGGTACATCCCATGGGGCACCTTGCAGTCCTGCTATTCTAACCACACACTCTGGGAAACATATTGGAGCATAATATGATGCCAAACCTACCCTGATGCCCAGTTTCTTTCCACAAGAAACTAGGATATGGAGAGTCTGGGTAGGCAGATATTATATGCTTCAGGGTCTCAAAAGAATACAGTAAGAACTCACTTGGAAGTGCTCCCAGATTTCATACCTGAGTTGTAGGCTAAGATACTAGCATCAACCCTAAAACTGAACTGATTTTGTGGACTGTCTCCACTTGTTTACTTACATTGTAAAGGGTGTAATTGCCATTAGTCCAAAGCACTATTGATAAAAACATGAGCACAGGTCGAAAGCAAGCAAACTGAAAGGTGCCCAGCTTCAGCCAAAAGAGAGTTCTCCTAGCCAAATAAAAAGAAAAATACAAACATTGAATTATTTTTTAAAATCCACATAGGCCAAGATCTTATTAGCAACCTTTATAACATTTTTTGGACACTGGGAACTGCAAAACTTTTTCCTTTCCTGTAGCATGTGGCTAAAAATCTGGAGAGGAACAGCTGCTTCAAGATGAGAAGAATCTTTCCAAGCATGACCCAGTGTTTATTTAATAAAGCATATACAAAAATAGTACTTTTCCTGTCCTGCAGCAACTACATACTAACCAAAGGTGGGCAAAACATGGTCTTCCTCAGCCTGGTAGCTAACCAGAGAGCCAGTAGCAGCACAACCAGTTTCCCAAAACACAATGCCACTTGCTCTTGCCTTAATACCTTGCTCTTTCAGTTCTCTGATGAAATTGGGTGATGCTGCCTTCCTGTTCAGATACTTGTTAGCCCTGTGATAGATCAAGAATGGGAATCACACAGCTGTAGCTGAAAGGACTGGTTGTTTTCCAGTGCAGGATGAATACTACTGTGTAAGCATCTGGGTTTGCTCCTCTGTATGCTAACAGAACTAATTTGATAGCCTTCTATAATAAAACTTCCCCTTTACTCTGCCCTTGTAAGGCTGCATCTGGAGTACTGTGTCCAGTTCTGGTCTCCCCTGTCCAAGAAGGACAGGGAACTTCTAGAGAGGGTGCAGGAAAAGGCTGTGAAAATGATCAGGGGACTAAAACACTTCTCTTATGGTGAGAGGCTGAGAAAGCTGGGGTTGTTTAGCCTGGAGGAGAGAAGACTAAGGGGGGATCTTATCAATGCTTATAAACACTTAACAGGTGGGGCCAGGCTTTCTTCAGTGGTGCCCAGTGACAGGACAAGAGGTAACAGGCACAAACTGGAACACAGGAAATTCCATCTAAACATTGGGGAACTTCTTTACTTTGAGAGTGGTGGAGCACTGGAACAGGCTGCCTAGGGAGGTGGTGGAGTCTCCATCTCTGGAGACATTCCAAACCTGCCTGGATGCCACCCTGTGCAACATACTCCAGGAGAACCTGCTCTGACAGGGGGGTTGGACTAGATGATCTCCAGAGGTCCCTTCCAACCCCTAACATTCTGTGATTCAGTGACAGAAGAAAGGAACTATCTTTCACTTGGCAAACTGCACAAGCCTAGCAGGACAGCTCAGGATTCCCTTATTTCTGTCAGTATAAACTGGGTCAAGAACACAGTCCATACCCTGTAACCTGGCCAGCCAGCATTAAAGGCCACTAGGAAGAGGTCAGATACACTTTCTGTCAGAGGATATCAAAGCTGACTAACCTGAATTCCACTTCAGTCCTCACAGGGCAAGCTGTGCCTGCTACAGCTGGCTCACATTTTAGTCTATTATACTGTGTATTATTTCCCACACTGTCAATGTTGTCTTCACTGTAGGTCCTTAGATCTTTGAGACTGCCATCAGAGAAGCCTCAGCAGACAACAAGCTGCCATTTAGTATGCTACAGGATATAGCCATGAACCAGGAATTATAGGCATTTCTCAATCAATACAGCTATTAACCATAGGATTATGAACAGCACAAACACATGTGGAAAGGCCTGCAACTGGCCAGCCACTTAGTGTGTGTGCCTTTTCAAAGATTTATTACTCCCAAAGGGCTTAAAAGGATAATATGACAAACAGCACAGTCACTGCAACACCACAAGTTGTTTCCCTTGTTGACACAGGTCTATCTTTCTTGACCATGAGACCTCTTCTGCCACATCTCTACCCACTGTGTGGCTAGTTACTTTGCCTCATCTGTCCACTGTACCTTGTCAGCTTTCCAAGGACTGCTTGACAGTGTATGGGTGTTTTAATAAGAATTAATTCCTCCCTTGGAGTAGCTCCCTGCTTCTCCAGAAGTTACCCATGGGAGGAATATGAGACTGACCTTTCTCTGGTATAGCTTGCTCCTATTTAAAAAAACCCCAATAAATTGTAGCCTGTGATGGGAAAAGGCTAGAAGTCAGAAAGAGACAGCAGATGGGTTTCACAGTGCTACAGACACTGGGGAAGGAGCCCTAAGCCCTCTGGAGAACAAAAAGGTTTTTTAAACAGACAGCTGTCCTTCCTCCCAGCAGTAGTAGGCACTAGCTAGCCCCTGAAAGGAGTTATTATTAGCTAGTATCATCCTGAATAAGCTGTCACTGGCCTGACCAACAGCAGGGCACAGCAGAGGATGCTCTCCCAAGCTCCCAGCTACTACAATCCATACAGAGGGTGACAGACACAGAAAGAAAAACAAATACACTGATGAAACACTAGCTTTATAGCACAGCTCTATCCCATGGCATTTCTTCAGCTCTGACTAATGAAATGAGCCTGAACCAATGCCCATGAAAATTAGTAGAACTCATTTAGATCCATATCAGTAGTTTCTGATTTTACATCATTGTATTACATCCATTTTCTGGAGGTACCTTTAACGGTTGGTTTACTACCTATTCTCCTTGGTGCTCCCTCCACCTAAGTAATTTGTGTTGTTCCATTAAAATAAACCAATGGAAACTAGTTTCCATTCTCAGAGGGAGTGAGGCAGTTAAAGGAAGAATTATTACAATAAAAAATGAAGAATTTTTGCAAACACATCTCACAGTGCTGTGCTGTGTTCTGTCTGCTGCTTTCAGTTAAGCAGACCATAAAGTCCCTAATGTCCCTCTGGCACCAAAGTCCAGGCTTTCACAGAAAAGCCTCTGACTTGCACAGTCAGTCCTTCAGCTTTTGCTCTTAATGACAGAAACCTTCTCATACTCTGTGCCAGTGGGAAAGCCCTGGGAAATATATGAGGTTTTCAGGCTGTGGAGCAGCATGTAAATGACAGGGTGACACTAGCCAGAGGAGGAGCCAGGAGCTGCTCAAAACACGCAGGGTTTTATGTTACACGACACTCCTGTAGGTGCAGCTCTCCATCGTCACTGCAATTCTTAAAGGTGCATTAAGTATAGGAGAAGAAAATATTTGCTTTTGCCTCACTGGACAAAGTCATTTCATTGAGATCAAAGCTTTCTAACAATTACATCGAGTTTTTGTTCTAAAAATTTAAATCCAAAGTAGTTTTAAAATCCAAATGGGAATGAAACACTTCCATTTAAAGAAAGCAAGAGACATTTTTTTTCGAGCCAGCCTCAATTTGACAACTCTGCCTGTGAAAAATACCCAATTTGGAGACATCTGTTTCCTTCTGGCATGAAAAGAAACTGAAATCTCAATTATAACACTTTCTAGAGTAGAAATTCCTCTTCCCACACGCCACTGCTAACTACAGAAACAGCTTCTTGGAAGAAAATGGGGTTAGCTGGGGAGATGCCAAAGTGCTCAACATTACTATGAGTGGAAACACAGCACTGGGTTAGAGAGAGCTCATCCTCTCGACTCTGAAGCAAATCTCTGCAGTACACAAAAAAAAAATGAGTTAGTGCTGTTGTACTGCCCCAGAATGATGGCACTCTTTAAAAAAGAGGCAGCCTGGGAATGATTTTTCGGGAAGCAAGGAGGCCCTTTGCTGGAAGCTTGGCTTTGCCAAGCTGGCTGAATTCCAGCAGCCGTTTCCCAGCTCGGAAATCTTAAAGGGCAACTCACCTAGAGATGCGCACACGAGGGAGGCAAAGGCAGCAACAGCAGCAGGGGCCGGTGCTGATCTTGAAGCGACCGTTTTCGAAGCGCCTGAGGAGCATCTTCTGACCTCCACACTCTTTAATCATCATCATCAGGAATTTGTGGATAACAATGGCAAAAAATCTAGGAAAGGAAGAAAATGCCAGCTTGAACTTGCCTCTGTGTCTCTTGCATGCCCAGGTCAGTGCTGTCTTCTGTCCAAAATCTTTACAGCTTGCGCTTTGCGATCAACACAAATACTAGGGCTGGCTGTGAGAAACCTTCCCCTTTCCCTCACCTTGGAGGACCAGAACTGCCTTAGCTTCACCAAAAGAGCAATAAACTGAGGCACAGAGGCACTGGAGGCTGGAGGCAGAGTCAGTACTGAAGCAGAGGTTTTGGCTGAAGTGATTATGGCCATCTTTTTCCATCAGTTATCTAAATGTGCTGGCCCTGTCAGGGTGTGGTTCCTCTGCAGCCAAAACTGACCCAAGCAGTAACTTGTGCTGCAACTCCACCTCTCTTTCTCTCTTTCACAAGCTGCACATTCTCAACCATTCCCAGGAATTACAGATCATGTAATTGCCCTTTACTCCCCATCCCAAGCAGATTTGGGGAACTGATTCACCAAAGTCCAACCTCACCAAATAAAAGAGGTCCTCTTCAGTTGTGCTGCCTCCTTGAAGGAGCTTGCTGGAGACTGACTGGTAGTGGATACAACTGAAGGGATGGGAACCTGCATCTTGGACAAGGGAGGAGGGAGGATTCAGGCAAGCTTCAAGTGCCATAGGACTGGATCCTCTATGTTCTTAGCAAATACAGTGTGATGTGGAGTGAGGCTATTCTTGAAAGTCTGTGATACTGTCCTGCAGTGGGTTCAATCCCAAAATCAACTGTGGAGTGTCCAAGGCACGTGTCCAAGTGCCACAGCATCCCTCCACCAGCCTCTGCCTATGAGGGCTGCATCACTAACTCCAGAAAGCAAGGACCACATTTCTCCTTCCTTCTCTGTGCATGAGCTGTCAGGCTTATACAGAAAGTGCTTTTATCAGGACAACCATGGAACATTTTTACACTGATATACTCACTGGAGGTTCACTTGCCACTATTAACAATGGCTTATCATTAGTAAAAGCACACAGAAGTCATCAGAGGTCAGAATCTCATTCCACATGACACGCAGAGCAAGGGAAGGAAGAGAACTGCTTCAAAGCTCCTGTCAGTCCAAGGGATCAATTACATGCAAGTCACAGATCTTTCATACTGAGGTTCCCACACTAGGGGACTGTAGCACTGGGAACTGCTTCAGCATTTTCCACCTCCTAGAAAAGGGCTGCCAAGAGATTTCAACTCAAACCAAAAATTACTAAATTGTTAAATTTACAAAATAACTGTGTTTACCAGAAGGCAGCAGATGTTTAAAGGGAAGAAATTCAGGGTTTGGGGCAATTTCTAGAAACAAGCAGAATACTCACACTGCTGCTGCAAAATCTGTAAACATTGTTGAGCGAGGAATCCACATGCCAATGCAGGAAGTAGTAGCAATCACCTACAGAGAAAGGGAGGAGGGTTGTATGAAGGGCAGAGATAAAGCAGGTTCATGTGGATTTTCAGGGAAATCCCTATTCTCAACATTGAACTTTATCTCTTTTTCATGATAACTTACTGGAGCTGCAGCATTAATC
The DNA here is from genome assembly GCA_013399015.1 of Galbula dea. NCBI lineage: Eukaryota > Metazoa > Chordata > Aves > Piciformes > Galbulidae > Galbula > Galbula dea. The sequence goes on along the minus strand of VWZX01002935.1, from coordinate 228,004 downwards.
CAGATTATGATTGATCTTTTGGAGGAGGGGATTTTCTTGTAGATGTAGACTGCTTCCTCTATAAACACCAGATTGGAAATCAGCATCATCAAAGTCAAGATTGCAAAGAGAAATCTCCCTGGTAGGTCAAGGCCTGCAGAGAAAAAAGAGAACAGACAGTTCTGATTTGTTTCATAAGCATCCCAAACGTTTAATGTAAAGTCACCACCTCTGAGGGACTCCTTAGCCCTGTTTCTGCAAAGACTTGCACTCAGCTACATAGACAGATGACCACTGACTCCTCAGGATGATTCAAATACTTCAGTTCATGACCAAACTGTTCCAGGATCCACAGACAGTATATGGGAAGAACATGTCTTTATTTTCTCAAAGCATTATGCAAGAGCCCCCTTCAGAAAGGTGGAGTTCCAGGACCAATGTCCTTAGATGAATGCAAATATGTAACAGAATATAAATAAATACATCATACACATAAGTACAGTAAATATATACTCTGGGAACTTTTCCAGGCAGACTACAAGTGAAAATGTATTTACTAAGTATTAGTTCTTTGCTTTCAATGTATGTTCATAGGCTTGTTTGTGTGTAATTTCCTTAAGCATGCAAACATTTTAGAGGCTCAGGGGAAGTTTATGGGACACACGAACAACGTAAGGATAAAAGACCCTGCCTTCACCAAAAGCATCTTTTTTACTTCTCCCTTAATGCTGGATGTGGATATCTCCATTTACCCACAGCTGATGGTTGAGGTACGTTTTCTCCCAAGACAGATGCTTCCAGAAGCAGAGGAAAGCACTGCAGTGGAGTCATGCTTAATTTAGGCTAAGTTCATGCTCATCACTGGTACTAAGTCCTGCTGTGGATATAGCCAGTCTAAAGGCACACTAAGTGGTGCATGCAAAGGTGAGTCTCTGCATCAGCCTTTTTAACACAACCAGCTTCAAAAAGACCCAACACTTCTAGACTTGGCTGCAGGTGGAGCAGTCCACACCTCAGTGGACATCTCCACACCATAGATGTCACCACGAGAAAACCTAAGACCTAGCATAGGTCTATGGGGTGGTTCATCACTCAGTTTGGCAGGTACCCTCCCCTCGCCGACCATCCTGTTCTCTCACACCCCCACCCTCAGCTCTAGGCTGGAGCCATGCTCTCTTCTCTCTCCCCTTCCCGAAGCTCCCTGCCAGGCAGAAGTCCAGCCGGGACGGGAGGCCACCAGTCTCCTTCCGAGAATCCCCTCGCTGGGGAAGAACGGAAGCGAGACGGGAGCAGAGTCAGGGGAAGAGGCAAAGGCAGGAGAAGCGGCAGAGAGGAACAGGCAGGGACAGAGGCAGAAAGGAACAGGGACAGGAGCAGGGGGGCAGGAGCAGGGGCAGAATGGCAGAACAGGCAGGAGCAGGGGTAGGGGCAGAGTAAAAATTTAAAGGGCAGAGGCAAGGGCAGAGGCAAGGGCAGAGGTAGGGGCAGAGGCAGCCACTGCCAACCGCCGCCGGTGGGTAGGGCGACGAGCCGGCGGGCAGGGGCTGTCACCGGGTGGGCCGCCTGGCAGACGGCAGCCCTCTCTCCGTTAGGGCTCCTTCCCTCGCCACGGCCGGGGCCGGCGGTCGCACTTACTCTCGAGAAGCTCCTGCGAGTAGGGCGGCTCGCTGGCTCTGCAGGACGAGGGGAGGGTCCCGTTCGCCTCGCCCTCCATGACGGCGCCGTCGCCGGTCCCCGCCGCCGTGCCTTCGCAGTTGCGGAGGTCGGACGGGGGACAAGCGGCACGGTGTGGGGGGGTGTCGGTGCCTGCCCACCGGTCCCTGGGGAGCGCGGGAGCTGCGATGCGCAGCCTGGCTGCTCGGGGCTGCCGAGGGGCGGTTAATGATTAGCCCGAGACCGGGCGGCTCCCAGCAGCAGCGGGAACCGGCAGGGTGGAGAGTGCCGAGCCTGTGAGGCAAGGAGCCCACCTGGCCGCACGCTTCATCTGCGAGGAGCTGTGTCCCGGCTGGAGTCTCTGCTCGGCTTCGGTGGAGGTGATATTGAGGAAGCCAGGGAGCCCGGCCACCTCCGTCCATTCCCCTGCGTGTCACAGAATCATTAAGGTTGGCAGAGACCTCTAAGATCAAGTCCAAACATCGACCTATCACCACCATGCCACTAAACCATGTCCTTAAGAACCACATCTATAACCCTTTTAAACACCTCCAGAGACGGTGACTCCACTACTGCCCTGAACAGCCTGTGCCAATGCCTAAGAACTGTTTCAGGGAAGAAATTTTTCCTAATATCCAATCTAAACCTCCCCTGGTGCAACTTGAGGCCATTTCCTCTTGTCCTATCACTGGTAACCAAGGAGGTGAGACTGACCCCCATCTCCCTACAACCTCCTTTCAGGTAGTAGGAGCGCTTCACCAAAGACTTCTTGATAGTCTTGGCTGCAATGGTATGAAAAGCTGCACCATCTTCTTCACTAGCTGAAGGAGAACACAAGGAGGGTTGGGATACAGTGAGGAATTCTCCACTTTCCCATGTGGAAAGGATCCTTCCCTGCTGGAAGGATCCTTTCTGCAGCCTAAGCTTTTTCAGAGTGTTTCCAGGAAAAAGCAATGAGTAATGAAATGATGGAGTATGGTGACCTGCCAAGTTGTTCTGGATAGTCAGACTGAAAGCTGGCAGCAAGAAGCAGCAGAGAGATGGTTACATAGCACTCAGTGACAAAACAGCAGGTGGCATGATGTATGAATAAACACAAAATAGTGCTCAGGGGGAGGAGGACAGCCCCAAGTACCTATGCAATGATGTCTTATTGCCACTCAGGAGAGAGATCTTGGGGCCACAGTGAAGAGTCCTCAGAAGTGCTAGCTGAGGAATCAGTGTGGGAGAAAATGCAGAGGAATGAGTGGATGAAGAAGGAAAGATAGAAAACAGCTAAAATATATATGGAGGCCTCCCTTGATGAAGATGGTGTTCCAGAATCTTGAACAAATTGAGGGGAATTGAGGAATTCAGGGGCTGTAAGATGCTCTTTAGCACCACAGGCCCTTGTGGTAAAAGCTGCCACCTTGCTGTTTTCACAGGATTCCCAAAAGTTTTATGGGAAAAACAGGCCAGACACTGAAAGGCTGCCAGTAAGATTACAGGGATACAGAGGGGAACTGAACTGCTCAGTGGCTAACATCAGCAGGTACTTGCTTGAGAAGAGGCAAATCCTTTCCAATGTGGCAGGATTTGGGAGCAGGACAGACGAGGCTACAGATAGCCTGCTCTGTTACTGTCAGGAGAGCTTGGTTGTAGACCAAAGCCATTTATTTTTGAGTCCTCCTTGGCACTGCTGTCATTGTTTTCACTGCATTGAAAGGTGAAGAGGACAGCTTTGCTGGGAGAGATGTAGCAGTACTTGGCTGTTAGAATGTGGTATCTGGCCAGTCTTCACAGGCTGCCCAGAGCATTGTCCACCTAGCACATCTTCTGCTGTCCAGCTGCAGAAAGATACAGGCCAAATTCTTGAAACACCATTCCAGCATATTTTCTATTTGGAAGTCTGTTCATTCATCCTGATGATACAGTTGCTAGTAGAGGGGGAAATAGCCTTAACACACCATGCATTTTCTGCCCAGCCTGTTTGCTGTTTTTTCTCCAAGTGTTTGAAGCTGATCACATCTTCTAACATGTGACCAAAAGCTCAAGTTAGGATTTGCAGGCATGGAAAGATTGCCCAGGGCCTTTGAAGGTTTTTCCTGAGCAGAGACAACAGGATTCTCATCTGCTGCTATTTTGATTGCCAGTTCCTTGTATTCACTGAAAGCTAAAAATAAAAATCCCTTTCCTGTCAATCCCTTTTTTGAATGAGGCAGGTTTGACAGTGCTTCTGTTAAAGAAATTCACACATCAAGTGTAGAAGTGACAAAACTCACGACAGCTTTGCTGTATTTAAAAGAAACCCAGAGTCTTCTTTGACTTCAAGGAATTTCCTTGAAGAATCCACACAGTAACAATTCTGGATTTGACAGTCATATTTTAGCCATTCAGCAATAGCAGTGTGGAGCAGGTACTGCAGCACTGGACATGATGTTAAAGAATTTCCTGTCTCAAACCTATAGATTAATTCTCAGTTGCTGTTGCAGAGATCCATCCTACTCTCCCTTCTACTGGAGTCTCCTGCACAGAATAATCTAAAACCAAACCTACTGTGATTCCTTTTTGTTAGAAACACCATTTACCATCCTTGAAGCAAACATTAGATTCACTTGCTTCAAAGTTGCCATATGTCTCTGGGGTGTGTGCATCAGCTCTTTCTCACATTCTGGTCTATTTCTTGGCAATATTATTTGCCTGACAGTCCTTAGATTTAATAAATCAAACTGAAGAACATGCCATGATCCCTCAGCTACCACAGTTGGAGTTCTGCTGCTCTGTGCACACTTCCTTAGCCCAGGGTCTTCGGCAGTGCCCTCTCCACATTGGCCTCTAAGCCAAATGCCAGATCTCTACAGCAACAGCAAACCTTTTATATCACTGGTTTGGGTTAGAACAGAACTAATTCTGTTCAGTGATTTGGCTTTTTAGCTAAAGCTCTTCTAAGTAACTGCACTTTCTGAAATTAACAGCATGTTTTTGCAGGCAGTGCCTGCTTCTGCCAGTAATAAGACCAGGGATTGGTATGCAGACCAAGGTAACTGCTAAATCTTGTGTCCCATGTTGGGGGGTGCAAGGCTGTACCTGCAGGGAGGAGCAGACACTTCAGGTAACCCTAAGCTGACCAACTAGCTATTCCATTCCATACCTGTCATACTCAATATCAAGCTGAGGGATCATGAAGGTCAGGCATCTTCTTCTTGCTCTTCTTCTTCAATGGCTGGCATCTGAGAAGGGCTCTGTCTCTTCTACCTTTGATTCCAATTCATGAGTTCCTGAGTCTAGTTCCAGGATCCAACTCCCTGAGCCTGTTTCCCATCTGCTGCTGAGTCCTTCTGCCACAGAAGGACATAGCTGCTCTCAAGGAGGTTGGGTTCAGTATTGGTTTTGAATGTATTTGTGTGTATATATATATATATTTCATTTTTATTATAATTATTTTCATTAAAGTTGTTGTAGGGTTTTTCCAATCCACAAGTCTCTCTCTCTCTCTTACTCCTTTTCCCTTCCCATGGGTGGGGGAGAGGGGATAATAGAGAGCATCTGTCACTGGGTTAGTGCTAAGCCCAGCTCTAACCCTTGACACCTGCATCTGTTTACCAGGGCCTTTGGAGTACTTCATGGTTCAGTCCCCTCCTAAACACTCACATTTGTTTCTTCTCAAAGAACATGCCCCTTTGCTTCTACCAATCAGCTCTTCTGTAAAAGAGCACTGCAGACAGTTATCTTTCTTCTGGTTTTTATGAAGACTTTCATTTTCAGTTGCCTCACAGCAGGAATAACTGGATCCTCTTAGCTCAGTTAAACAGGATGCCTGTTGTGATCATTGCCTCCACAGTGTGTGGTCCAAAGGAGCTGATGCCATCTGTGGTTTCTCCCTGAAAGAGGCATACTGGTCTTCAGAAGTTAACAACAACCCTTCTAACCCATATTGATGGGCCAAGCCTATAGAAAGAAATCCTGATATCAGCCCTGGCTCAGGAACTGAACAGCAGGAGACCCTGCAAGCTATCTTACAAGACAAACCCAAAGCCCCTTCTCACAGGATATATAGGACAGGCTAATGTATTTTGGTTGTAGGGAAGTCCAGCAGCCATCATCATCATCATGGGTGCAGATGGGAAACACAGTCAAAGCCTTTTGTTGCAGAAAAATTATGTTCAGCTGAATTCAAGCTAACAAGAAAAGTTTGGTTTAGACAAACAAATCAACAAGTTTTAGTGCCATAAGACTGGACATCAGATTTCTCACAAGTTTGGATACCCAACCAGCTAAGAAAAGTCAGCCTAAAATTGTCCAGCTTCCAAAAGCTTGTACAGGTTTAATAACAACATTAAATTCCAGTTTTCCTCTATAGCATGTTGTACAGTTGGACTTCAATGCAGCTTGGCCTTTTCCACTACAAAGCCATGGTTGCTAGCAATAAACTACCCATGAAAGGATGGCACATTAATGTCAGAGAAGGAACATCTAGATCACTGTTAGAGAAATTAGTAATGGAATTTAGCAACTGTAGAAATAAAGAAATACAGAGACTACAGTGAAATCATCTGAGATAACAAAACTAAATTCTCATTTTCCTGCCTAGTCAGATGGACAAATTTCTCCATGAAAAAGAATATAGGGTTATCCAGAAGCTTTGTATCTGTGTGTTTAAGTGGAAGGCTTAGACATGGTGTTACCAGTAGAGAAGCAATAAGAGAGAAGAAAGAAGATTTTCCTTAAGCTGGAGACTAAGAGGTTTGATTTTATCTCATTTTTAAAGTAGCAAATCCATTTCTGGCAGCCAACATAGGGGACAGATACAAAGAGGTAAAATCAAACTATTATTTTTCTAATATATTGTTACACTTTCATCCAGATATAAGCAATTAGTTTTCTACCCTTTTTAAAGTAATTTATGAGCAACTGGATGTGGCAGTAGAACAATAGAAAGGAAATTCACAGCAGAATTCAACTTCATAGTAGGACAAAGAGCTGAAAGAACCTTATAAAATTAGGACCCCAAATTGGTGGTAAGTGGGGTTGCCAACAATCAGCATCCTAAGGAAGAGTAGAGGCAGGCAGTGCATTTTCTCTGCCATTGCTGTGATAAAGTAGAGATATTTGATTGCAGAGCTTTTCAGCAATGGAAGATATTTTTCCCCCAAAAAGAGTGTTGATGAGCAGTAAGACAAATATGTCTTAAGGACCAAGCAACTGCCACTTTGTGAGCATCTCATGTGTGTCCAAGGGCATTGATGGGCAAAGACAAACCTCACAGATCTTCAGCATCAAAAATAATGGATAAGAATTAAGAAGTTTTTTTTCTCTAGGGTGATTTTTTGGTAGATTTTCCCTTCCCAGTCTTGACTTAAACCCCCCAACTTCTAGAGGAGTGCTGTCAAGAATTTTGAGATGTTTTAGTCTCAAAAATGCCAATTCATCTGAATCACAGCTACTGCTAAGAGGGGTGATGTTTAAAGAATATTGACAGAGACTATTTTTTAACTTTGGTCTATGTGGAAACATGTCAGTTTGACATTTCCTATGTGAACTGTTCTGCATCTCTTCTTCAAAGCAAACTTTGAAATCTGGAAAGTTTTGAAACTCATGAAAAATAAAAATAACAGTGATGGGAATCCAAGTTTAAAAATGAGGAAATTGTGCACAAATTGATTGGTTTGTATTTTTGTCCATAGAAGTTTCTGCTTTTCAGCTTAATTCAGGACACCAGACCTTACAAAAAGCTAAGGACTTTTCCTTATTTATATATTTATTTTTATTATTGATTGATTGATTTATAGAATACAGTCAAGATGACTATGCTTGAGGTCATGTTTTACAGCTGTTTCCTGGAGGTAAAGCAAGAGTCTCTTTAGAAGTTACTGATGTTATTCTGACTCCAAGATGGCATCTCAGGCACACTGCTGTCAGTAACCAAATCTTCTTTTTTCCCCAGCAGTCAGGTGCTGGGCAAGACAGCTCATGCATTTCTTCCCACAAGTCATAACATGACAGAAATGGGTTTTGCTCTTTCTGCATTGCTGTTACTGGGAAAGGTAGCTGAGGGATCATGGCATGTTCTTCAGTTTGATTTATTAAATCTAAGGACTGTCAGGCAAATAATATTGCCAAGAAATAGACCAGAATGTGAGAAAGAGCTGATGCACACTCCCCAGAGACATATGGCAACTTTTAAGCAAGTGAATCTAATGTTTGATTCAAGGATGGTAAATGGTGTTTCTAACCACTGGCTTACCTCAGGAGGGATTTCTTTGGCAAAGTCTCACTACTTGTTTCCTGAAGTGAATCTCAGAACTCATCTTTCCATAAGGAAGCAAGAGCAGTATCTGCCAATGGGCAGCTTGGGAAGTCCTGGTTGTGTCTTTCAAGCTAAGATAGAAATTCCTGCTCCAAATGTCAGAGAAGGTTCACATCACACTTGGTGGGAGACTGGGGCAAAAAAGATCCATTGAGATAACTCACCCTTGAGTAGGTTACACCTTACACATTCCACTTCTGCAGCTTGTTCTAAGGGTAGGCTGCTCTGCCCCAGATATAGCCTGGCAGCCCATTCTGGTTCAACTGCTGGTGCTAAGTGTGGCAGATAGGGCAGCAAAGTGGCATCAGCTGGCCACAGGCAGGCTTGTAACCTTGAGAGCAGGATGTCACCCCCATGCAGTGCAGCACACAGTACTTACAATGATATAAGCAGGTACTCTGGCACTTTCACAGCAAAGGCAAGAGGGATATGATGGCTGGGGCTGAAGAGCAGAAGAAGAGAGGCATGCAGACAGAACAGAGAAACCATAGTGGTCATAACATAAGGGACACTCTCATGTACTGGAGAAGCTTTAAAGTCAATAAAATAGAAAAATAAAGAACCATTAAAGCTGTTCAGGTATTTTTCAACTTCTGTTTTCAGAATGTAACCAGGCTAAGGTGCAGGATAGAGTCCCAGAAGAGGAGCCCAGAGCTGTTTGCTAAAGGAGGACCAGCCTGTGCCCAGTGCAGAAGTAAAGGGCCAGACCTAGAGGGAAGGTGATGCTGAGGCAGAGCAGGTGAGGAAGGAGGAGTTGGTTGGCCAGCCTGGCACAGCAGCTGCACAGAGCTTGCCATACAGTGCTTTTTAATTGTTTTCCTGCCAGTTGAGGAACTGGATGAGATTTTTGCAGGTGAGCTGCAACAGAAATGGAGTGTCTTTTCCTGCAGAACAATATGGTTTGTAAATTACTCCAGGGCTATAGATCAAAGGAATGTGAGACATGAATTGTGCCATGTGTAGTATGTTTCTGAAAGATAACCAGTACACCTAGACACAAAGAACCAGATGGATGCCCAGTAAGGCAATTAGTTCTTACAAACTGTCTGGAGGAAAGCAGGACTGTAAATCAGAGTCCTTTAGGAACATGATGAGTATCTTCATGGATATCTGCTGAGAAATGATGGCTTGGGCATATTCAGCACTGCCTGTGTTTCTCATGAAGAGGTTTTCAAAGGCTGCTGGACTCCTTTGGCACATCAGCCCTTTAAGTGTCTTAACAATGACAATGAAAACAGTCACACAGCATGGAAAAAGTCCTTGCACCAGGTATTTTTCTTCACTAGAAAGCTATACTGTATTTAAATTAGCAAGATGCTTCTGAACCCTTATTTAAAATACGTTTGCCCTGACATCCCAAGAAAAGAGTTTCTTCCTTTAATTGCACTGTCAGTGCCATTGCTTTCAGCTAAAACCATTTGGAGTTAGACCTTTTAATAGAAAGTGACAATTTCAATTGCCACAATAGCAGCATAAATGGTGCTTAAAGTCATTCCTAAGCTGATGCTGCAGTTGGCTCCAGACCAGTTTATTAAAGCAAAAGAAAGGTAGAGGAAGTAAGGGAAGAGGAAATTAAGTGGTGGATCATTAATTCCTTTGTTACTTGCTGTAGCAACAATAGCTGTGGTGAACGTACTTGCCTGGGTGATGGAGAAAACATGCAATCCATCCTCACTTTGTATCAGCCAACATCCCCCAGTAGTGAATGGGCAGCACCAATTTGAGCTTGTTTTCCCATGGGTTGGTGTCCAGGTTTCCTCACTCACTGCCATGGCTGCCTTTGTTTTGTCATGCTTTTGGGAGCCTGGCAGGGCACCAGTCACACGAAGTCTGAGCAAGTGGTTTAGGGTAAGGTGCCTTTACTGTCAGTGTGGGGCCAGGTATTTAAATTCTTTCTGGGAATAATCATAAAGCCATGGAATGGTTTGGATTGGAAGGGACCTTACAGATCATCTACTCAAGCCCCCCTGCCATGGGCAGGGACACCTTCCACTAGGTAAGGTTCCTCAAAGCCCCATCCAACTTTGCCTTGAATACTTCCAGAGAGGGGTCATCCACAACTTCTTTGGGCAACCTGGTCCAGCACCTCACCACCCTCAGAGTGAAGAATTTCTTTCTTTCATCTAACCTAAATCCACTCTCTTTCAGTTTGAAACTGTTACTTTCTGTCCTATCACTACAGTCCCTGATAAAGAGTTCCTCCCTATCTTTCCTGTAGGGCCTTTTTAAGTACCAGAAAGCTGCTATAAGGTTTCCCAGGAGTCTTGTCTTCTGCAGGCTGAACAACTTCAGCTCTCTCAGTCGTCTTCATAGGACATGTGTTCCAGCCCTCTGTTCTTCCTCTGGTCCTGCTCCAACAGGTCCACGTCCTTCTTATGCAGGAAGCCCTAGAGCTGAACACAGTACTCCAGCTGAGGTCTCACAAGAGCAGACTAGAGTGACAGAATCACTTTCCTCGATCTGCTGGTCCCATTTCTTTTGATGCAGTCCAGGATGTGATTTAGATACGATGACAACACGGCAGCTAATGCCTGTAGGAGCAGATACTTCTACTCCCTGCGGGGAGACACCTCTGCAGGGAGGTCTCTCCACCCGCCGAGATGCCCTTGGGTCTGACGCCCTTGGGAAGCAGCTTTGCTAATCCCAAACTCCTGCCTAACAGTGGGTTTAACAACCTATGCCCCAGCGGCGGTCGAGAGGACTCCCAGAGAGGAGCGAGAGCAGGATAAGAGCACGCGTGGCAGAAGACAAGGGCTGTGGAGGAAGCTCCGGGCTCTCAGACAAGCTTCCTGCAGACGGCAGGGGCCGCATGACCGCCGACCTTATCCGGCATCGCCACCTAGCGACGAGACCTCTCGGCCCCAGCCTCCCGTCCCGTCATAGGGGTGAGCGGCGTGTCCCGAGATTGTAGCCAGCGTGTCCCGGGAGATGCCCGGCATGTACCGGGATTGTAGCCGGCGTGTCCCGGGCTGGGGTCCTGGCTTGTCCCGGAGAGTGTCCTGCATGCCCCCGGTGCCGCTCGCCCGCCCGCAGTGCCGCCGGGGCAGAGCTGGCATCGCCGGGGGAAAAGGTGAGGCGATGGGCAAGGGAGGTGGAGGCGAGGGCCCGCGGCCTGGGTGGCAGCAGGGGTTTGTTGGAAGAGGCCTCCGCGGCCCGGGGAGGGAGCTGCAGGCCTTGGGGGGAGGCAGATGAGCATCAGGTGTGCAGGGAGTACGGCACTGGGCTGAAACCCCGGGTGGGAAGAATTCAGGACCTCAAGACTCAGCACTGCAGCAGTAAAGTATCCCAGCGAGACTGCCCTTGTCCCTGGGAAAACAAACGGCCACTCACGGTAACCAGCAGTCCCTCTGCAGATCATTCCGACGCTGAAAAGCTAGCTATTGCTGGGCTTTTGCATGAAAGGGCACGGTGCTGTCAGAGGGGCTGCTGTCAGTGAGTCTGTGAGAGATGCAGAAGTTAGGGCAAGCTTTGCACGTAGGGGACTTTCCAGCTCCATCAGAGCAATTTGCACTTCTTACCCCTTCTGCCCCTGCTCCTAACGGCTCCAAACAGAATGGCTCCCATCAGCGGGAGCCTGGCAGATAGGAAGTACCACCAGCTTTCTGAACGTGCTTTGGCTGGGAAAGCTGCACAGTCTTCACCTCATTTGGAGACACCCCTCAATACCTGTCCCCTAAACTCTCAAAGCGTTGGAGAGGGTTTCAGGGTCAGTTTGGTGTTCAAAGCCAGTCTCTGCAGCCAGAAGCATCAGGCATTAGTGGAGCCTTCTCTGCGGTGACAGAGAAAAAAACATGCACTCATGAATTGTGCCATCAGGGTTTAACTTAATCTTGTCCAGGCTAACAGAAAACAAAACGAAAACCTTGTGATTTCTGTCCCTTGAAGTAGGCAGCCCCAAGAGGGAGCAGGAATCCTACAAGTTCCTAGCACTGGTTCCACTAACAGGATCACTGATTTAAGGCTCACAAGCCTCTTAGTGCTAACGAGCTAAGCACCAGCAAGCCTGATGAGGCTTTGGGTAGAAGAATTAACTTAACCCTTGGATGGGGGAGAGAAACTCACCTGTGGGGAAGTAAGGTGCTTGGCTGAGGGGTGCTGGCACAGGGCACAACCATGCAGCTCAGTGGTTGAAATGGGGTGATCTTGCAGCTCAGGAGCAGCCCTGGGCATCCAAGACATACAAAAGCCACCAAGATCACTAAAGGATGAACATGATCCCCTCAGCATTGACCCTCCTCCTTTACAAGTCCTCTTCTAGTGATCCAGCCTGCTGGTTAATGTAGGCAGAGCCTTTGGGAGTAGTTGTATATTATTTCCTGTTTGCATTCCAGCTTATTGTAAGTTATTCCAAAAAATATAAAATAAATAAATAGAAAGGGCAGGGGGAAAGCTGCAGCACTTGAAGCTCAGAGGCTTCTCTGTAATCTGGAATTGCTTTCAAGTTTCAGAGTCAAGATCAAGTTTAGTTTTCTAGTTGAGTAAGAACCATGACAAACTGAACAGTCATCACTTGCCAAATTTTTTTGCCTCTCAAGCACTGATGTATTTCATGGGTAGGTCTATGTTCTGGGGGACATCTCTTACCTTCTTCCACTTGTATTTATTTCAACATAGACGGTAAATCAAGTCCTTCCCTTCCCTGAGAAGCCAGACATTGTCCTTCAAGTACAGGGAGTTTCCCTTTCCTGGGAGTGGGTCTTCTGCACTGGTAAATGCAACACAGATGGTGTCTAACTGCTGGTTTCTCTTTCCCAGCCTTCCTGTCTCCCTGCAGTAGAAAGAAAGTATCCTTTTAGCCAGTTCTTTCTGTAACTGACCTCCCCATAAGTGGCCAAGTTGCTACTTTGTTTGCATTTGTTTGTCTTTCACCTTATTTCTAAAGCTCTCAACTGTGAAAACGGACATCTAGTAAGAAAAGGAGTTGCTGCTCAGTCACCCTTGCCAGCCCAGTGGCTGTCCATCCCTCCAGCAGGAGCCAGAGAAGGAGAGGTTTAACTCCTTCCCCGTTGGCAGCTATCAGGAGGCCCCATGACCCAGCACAACAGATTTGGACTCCCAGGAAGGTGGCCAAACAAGGATCCTGCTTGCCAGCTGTGCCAGAGCAGGCACTTCACACCTGTGTTATAGGACAGGTTTTGGTCTGCATTTGCAGGTAAGACCTACCTGGCCTCAGTAGTATGGCTCCATCATCCCTCCTGCCATGGGCAGGAGCCAGCCATGCCCACCTTTGGTGGGTCTCTTTAGGCTTGCATGGAAATCCAAGCACAGGACACTTGGAGTGCAGGCTATTTACCTTTCTGCAGTAGGCCAGCTTCTTCTGATGCTTTGTAGGCTCTGTGCCTGCACATATGAAGTGTCTGAATTCCTGGTGATAGCCCTGAGCCCCAGAACTCTTCTAAAAAGAGGAGGGACAGGGCTCCCCTTGCTCTGCAGCTACCATGAGGCAGTATTGCCACCCTAGCTTGCTGGTGTCTTTTTGCAAGGTGGATGTTGTGCTATAGACAGGTCTGTTGTACAGTAATATACAGATCTGGGGTTCCTTTTCCTGCATCCATGTTAGTTTTATTGTGATACTGGTCAGCTGTCCAGTGAGGTGACTGCTTTAGCTACTTCTGCAAAGGAGCTCAGTGGTTCTCATCAAGTATCAGCATTGTTCCAACTGCCCACAGAGAATTCACACTGCTCCTTGGCAGAGGCTTCCTAGCAAAATTGCTGCATCCAAAGCCTAACAAGTGGGGAAACAAAAGTATTCTTTTAGCAGCTCTGTGATAGATAGGCAAGATGGTAGTAATTATACCATAATTATATATTTAAATACAGTAAATGTATAAAACATATATTAATTTTCTCAGTTTCAACTACTTCTTTTTTCTTAGCAGCCCCTGCTTCTGCCAGTCAGTTGACCTCTTGTAACCTCCCAGCTCTGGTACCTGTGAGCACTCATTAAGTTACTATTCATCCTTTCCAAGGGATACAACCCTGGCATTCCCTGTTTTCCTGGGTTGTATCAGACAAAACATGTCCCAGTTTTCTTAAAGCTGACTTTGCACTATCAGCCTGAACAAAACTCTTGATTCATGGCAATGCAAGAGAAAGATCTGTGTTACTTTGGTTTCTGCATGTCACAGAAGTGTCTTTTCACCTGTATTTGTTTCGGAGGACTCATCTTGCCCATTGGATGCCACTAAGAAGCATTCCTGGAGGATGTCACCACCCCTCTATGGGCTCCAAGTGCTATGGGAGGTGCTCTGGGCACTACACTACTAGATGCAGGAAACCCCTGGGGCCTGTGTAGCACCCAAGATGATCATAGACGGCTTTGGTATCTAGATGTGAGCAACTGAACTGAGACCAAGTCTGAACATCACAGAATCACAGAATGTTAGGAGTTGGAAGGGACCTCAAAAGATCATCTAGTCCAACCCCCCTGCCACAGCAGGATTCCCCAGAGCAGGTCACACAGAAGTGTGTCCAGATGGGTTTTGAATACCTCCAGAGAAGGAGACTCCCCAACCTCTCTGGGCAGTCTGTGCCTACGTATGTAGGTATGTGTTGTTTTTACCTCTTTTTCTGTTCTCTTCAGGTTCTTGGTCCTAATGGTACCAATTCTTTATCCCAATATTTTGCCTAGGCTTGTGCTGAGATGAACTGCTAAGCTTTGTCTTCATTGGAACAGTAACTTTTTTTTCCACATTTATGGAGTTTCTGTGGGGTTCTGGTAAATACTACACAAGTTTGTATGCTACATGGCTTCTGAACCACCTGTTCTGCAGTTTTTAAAGAGCTCATCACCTATAGGAATGAATAGGATTCTTGATTGCCACAGGTCCAGAAAAAAAAAACATCCCCAGCCTCATTTGATACTTCTGCTGCTTTCAGAAAAGAAAAAAATACTGAAACTCTTGCCTTGTCTGCATTAGCATTTCAAGGAACCCAAAACAACCAACCCTCCCTTCAAACTCCTCCACCTGGTGAAAGGTTTTTGGTGTGCCTGCCTTTTGTGTCTACTGACAACTACTTCTTTGCTCCTCAGCACTCTGCTGATGTGCTTATTGGTTCCAGTCAGCCACTCCTTGGTCAGTTTTTCTGCCTGTCATAATTGTTGACATAGCAATTGTGTTTCCTATTAATGATATTTCATTTCATTTTAATTACCACCTTTAATAAGGCAGTGAACCACAGTGAGCTGTTAGCCAGCTGCTTCTTCTCCTAATTAGTGACACAGCTTTTTGGCTTGCAATAGTGTCAAAGAACTCTTAGGTTGGCATCCAGGCTCTGGGTGCCTCTGCTGCTGTGTCGCAGCAAGGGGGACATCACCCACACAGGCTGCAGGCACGTGGGCAAGCTGGGGAGCCTTCAGCAGAGTGTGGTGGTGAAGTAGTGAGGCCTTCCTAGCTAAGGAAATCCAGGAGGAAGTGGGGTAGATCCAAGAGGAAGGTGAGATTTGCATGAGCTAGAGCTGGCAACAGGTGTATTTATTCTCCAGTGCCCTGAATGTCTCTGATACTCAATGTGCAGCTTCATGATGAGTGGTTGAGGAACACCAGGTAGCTAGAGAAAGCAACAAATCAAATCAAAAGCAGATTACTAGCAATTCAGCATGACAGCTTCTATGAAGGGTTCCCCAGTGCTAGTCTGGCAGGATGATGAACCAAAATGAAGAGTGAATGACCCAACATTTCCTAAAGGTATCCAATGAAAGTAAAACTAATTGGACTAAATACCCTGACAGTATCTGGGCCAGCAGACATGCCACCTCCATGTTTCACCTCCTCCCTTCTCAGGAGGCAGCAACACCCAACAGTACTTCTGTCATTAGGTTAGCAAGGGGTTGATGTTAGGTCAGAGGATGACTTGTGCTGGATGAGCTGTTACCAAAACAGCTCCCACATGAACAGTTGAACTTAACCAGGCTGAAGCACTCAACAGAGCAGTGGGAAAACCAGCCATAAGCCCTCTCCATCCCCACTGCTACCAGGGAGCAGGAGCTGGGCAGGGTGGAGAGGATGGGCAAAGACCCAGCCTGGGTGTTTCCCTGCCTCAGCTACACCATGCTCACCCATCCATGGACCCCTGTGAGGGCTCATGTGCCAAAAGAACAGGTACTGTGAAACACCTTTGATTAATTTACTGAAAAGCATTAAGGCATTCTAAGTAGTTTAACAGCTATGAATCCTTTCATATAAAACCAGGCATTAAAAGGGATTTTGAAGACCTGCTCCCCAAGCCTTTCCCTTTTGCAGTGTGTGAAGTTATGTTTCAAACCAATGAGAGACTGAAATCACCTACACCCCAGTATTCCACTTAAGGAGCTGAAAAGCAGGGAACAGAAAAACAAGCTAAAGTGCCCTAGAGTGACCCTCACTTGATCTCAGCCCTGGCATCAAATAGACTAAACATTGGTTAACAGGAAAATATTTTGAATTTTATTTTTTTTCACGTTATTATCAAGTACACAGTTACAATAATGTCACACATCCCTATATGATTCTATGTACTTTTGTTTTTTTCTTTTGTCTTTTTTACAAAGTGTACAGAGGGAAGGACGTATACAATATTTAACAGGGTATTTTCTACAGAACAATAATTTATATTATGTCCTTGTAAAAATCTGTACCTTTTTTTTCTTTTTAAACATTAAACTGAAACATCCATTTTATAGCATTTGCTAAGCAAATTATTTAAGAATTAAAACTAACCTGTAACTAATGTCAGTACATTAACAATAACTATAATTCCATTTTCTCTTTATACAGACAAATACATTTTACAAAATCCACTTGACCAAACCCTTAATTATTTAAAAAAAAAAAATAAAATGTTTCAACATTGTGCTTTAAAAAAAAAAAGGAAAGGAAAACAAAAAGTGTGTATGATTCCAGGCTACATAAGAGAAAGCAAATGTGTAAAATTGTGTTCTTTGTCTTTCAGCTTATTTAAAAAAATAAAGTTCAAAATGGCTAAAATCCTCAGCAATGCTATGGGAATTGATGCAGATTTTGTACACTTTTCAGGTTTCCAGTTAGAAAATGCTTGAACATAAGAGAGGGGGGGGGAAAAAAAAAACCAAAATCCCCCAAAGTCACAAGAGGCTACTTTGCAAGACGTGAATGGAAAATCTCCACTGGGTTTGACTGCATCTGATTTGGCAATCAGTAGGCAACAGACAGCTAGAGCCATGGAGGAAATCCACTGACTCCACCCGGGATCCTGACGAAGGCACCACGCAGCACACCTAGGTGTTACACACTAAAGGGTCACGGCCTGTGAGTAGCAATGTTATACAAGAGCATGGTGGAACAAGGCTGGGGGGAACTGGCAAGCAGGCATCAAAAGAAAAAAACAACATTATACAATAAAGGTAGTGACATGGCATCAACTCTCCTGAACTGCAAACTACGTGCAAGTATTTTGGCTAACAGTGAAACAGAAGGGCTGAGCAGCGGGAACAGAACAAAATACAAAAGGCTTAGAAGATGCACACTGGAAAGGAAACCTCTGTCCCTTTATCACCCCAGACCTGAAATCATCACTAAAAGTGGATTGTTGGTTACAAATCTGTCCTAATACGGCAGGCAGCTGGGTCCCAATTCTGTAATCCATTGCCAAACAGTGGCTTCAGTGGGAACTTCAGGGGAGCAGAGCCAGGTCCTAAAATCTGGCACCTCATTAAATGGTTTGAGTTTTTTGCTCCCCAGTTGTTATTAAGGTACATGACTAGGTGCTTGGTACATTTATGCTGCAATTAGCAAATGACATGGCAGTATTTTATAATAATGTTCAGGTGGCACTACTGCATATAATAATTGTAATGTTCTCCCAGCTGTTTATAAACAGATTAAAAGAACTGGGTTAATTCTGGATACTGCACTAATTAATAAACAGCAGCTTAACACAGCTACTAATGGCTCAGGATAAACATTCCATTTTCAGTCACTATCATATTTTACTTTTCTTAGTAAGGTTAAAAACATTACAACACCTCTAGTCCTTACGACTGCATCTGCTCCACGCGACCCCTCTCTGAAGCTCTCACTGTCAATACCTCATTTCCAAAACCGAGGCACCTCTTGGCCTTCAATTTTATTCTGAAACAACTCACATGAAATTAGGACTCAAACCACAAACTGTTCTTCCAAAGAAATACCAATACACATAAAAGCATGAAGTATGAGGTACGTTCACCAGCACGTAGACAGTTGTCATCTATTAACGCTGCCAACGGAACACCAGCATTTTCTATTTGCAACATTAAGACAGCAGTAAATGGAAAAAAATCCAACTCATTTGTAACACACAAAACCTCTCCAAGACAAAGAAGCACAGAACAACAAATGTAATATTGGAACACACTTCTAAATCCAGCAAAGAGAACAAATGCCCCAAAGCAGTTTTAAAAGTTTTTTCTCTCTGAAACCTGAATTAACAACAGAGAAGAATTTCCTGCAATAAAGTTAAGATGTGTAACTTCTCAAATGGAAAGTAGTTAACCTGCCACAAAGTCTGTATAGTCAAAACAAGACAAACAGGTGGGCCCTAGTGACTTTATCATCAACATCACAATTCCCCATTTTATACACACCTCTGACAATTTTAGCAAGAGAAATTTAATAGTTTTTAAACTTCACGACAAAACTCCATTAACATGGACACTGTGAGTAGCAACGAAGTCAGTAAGATAAATATACTTAAATAAACCATTAAGGTTGAAAAATTCAGTAAGAGACAAGGGTTTACTTTATTAAATGCAACTTTATTGTTGCCATCTTTTCTTCATTTATTAAACAAACTGAATAGAATTCAGAACACACTATTGAACAAAAGGTATAAAAGTCAACTAGAAGCAAGAATCCTATTTTTATACAGCAACAAATCAAATGCAGAGTATGGGGGTTTTGTGGTTTTTTGTTTGTTTTTTTTTGTGTTTTGGTGGGGTTTTTTGTGGGTTTTTTTTTGTGTGTGTGTGTGTAATCGCAGGTGATTGGCTTGAAAATAAGCTAAATGCCTGAAAGGCCCAAATTCCTTTCTAATTCCAGCCATCAGTCTGTGAAAGAGACTTTAAGGCAGGCCAACATCTTTATGATGCCGCATAATGTGCTGGTTCTTCTCTGAAGGCCTTCGGAAGCCTTTCTTGCAGTACTCACAACGGTGAGGGTAGTCTTTTGTATGAATGGAAATAACGTGGCGTTTGAAGCCCGAGGCGTCTGTAGTGCTATACTCACAGTACTCGCATTGATAAACTTTCCTGCCGCTGTGTGTTTTCATGTGTTTTTTCAGCTCGTTTTGCTGCCTAAAGCCCTTCCTACATCTCTTGCACCTGAACGGAAGATCCTTTGTGTGAACTGAGAGTATGTGGCGACTCAGAATGAAGGGATCTGCGATCTTAAAGTCACAATGTCTGCATTGGTGCAACTTTTTCCCCTTGTGAGCCGCCACGTGTTTTTTCAGTTCCGAAGGCCGGTGAAAGCCTTTGTCGCACATATCGCACTTATGAGGATAGTCTTTTGTGTGGACCGAAATGATGTGTCGTTTCAGATCGCTTGAGTTTGAGCTCTTATGGTCACAATGCAAACATTGATGTGTTTTACTTTCTTGATGCATAATTGTATGCTGCTGTAGCTCTTTGGTATCCGTAAAAGTCAGGAAACAAATATCACACTTTAACGGCGTCTCCTTACTGTGTTTAGTCTTTACGTGTGTTTTCAAGTTAGAAGAGTCAGCAGATCGGTACTCGCAGTATTGGCACTGGTACGGTTTCTCACCAGTGTGGATCCGCATGTGCTTCTTCAGCTCCGACGGATGGCGAAATCCTTTGCCACACTCCACGCAAATATGAGGAAAGTTCTTGCTGTGGACAGCTAAAAGGTGATGACTCAGTAATCCTTGTTCTGCTGTCTCATAATCGCAGAATTTGCACTTGTGCATTTTATTAACTCCTTTGTCCCTGTGCACCATCTTGTGAGTAAATAAAGTTCCCGCGTGAGAGAAGCTTTTCCCGCACTCATCACACTCAATAAGCTTTTCTGTTTTGTTGGTCAGCTTATGACTCTCCAAGTGGTTGTGTAAACTTATTTTTTTATTTGTAGTGTAATCACAGTCTGTGCATCTGTATTTCTTCTTAGTCAGAAGGTGCTCCGGGTGGTTTTTCATGTGCCTTTTCAAGAAACCTCTGGATTTGAATTTCTTGCCACAAATCATGCAGGGGTAGACTGTCAACGGATGACCATCAGGGCCAATGATTATTGCTGAAAAGCAACCAAAAAACCTGTCATCAATACTGTGCAACAACATGACCCTTCACTAAATGTCACAGTTCGACCTTATCGGTAAGCTGAACTGTTAATTAAGATCAGACCAGTAACGCTTCGCTACGGAATAAACAAACTTGTTACTGGGTTAGGTAGAAGAAACTGAGGAATTGCTACTTTCATGCATTTTTATTATTAGGAGAAAGGAAATCCTGTTTTCTGAAGAAGACAACCAAAGCATCACCCAGGTGTTCCTCAACTCAAGTCTATTTGGAAGAATTCAGACCAAGCTGACACATTAAATACATGCAGAAGCCAATGCTGGTGCACGTAACAGTGGCCAACTTCTTAAACTAAGTATTACAGAGTAAACATAGCATATGATCGTCTTTGACTTTCCACAGATTTGTAGATAAAGGTGAATCTGGCAGTTTAACCACCTCCTCCTGACTACAATTCACATCTCCCCAAACTAACACCTTCTTCTTGTGCCACTTGGCACAGTTACAATTTGAAGAGGTATCAAGCAGGAATCAAAGAGAACATATTTCACATAGGGACACCTCAAAGCTTTGGAACTCGTTTGCACTCATCCATCAGTCTGATTTATATACCCTGAATTTGTCTAGGCATGCTAAAAGCTCTCTTCTCCAAAAATGTTTTAGAATGAGAACTGACTAGGTATCTGGAAATAGAAAAAGCAACTTTAAGATTAAGATTTGCCTGATTTACTGATTCGGTGCTAGACAAAACAGAACTCCCACAGTGAAGTCACAATTTTGAAAGAAACATGTAGTATTATTTAAGGCAAGGCTACTAAAGAAAACAGTCATGTGCATGTTCAACTTTTCAATAAAGATGAAAAGGGTTATTAAAAAGCACTATTTCAGAACACTGTTTATCTAACATCACCCTTAAAAAAGTTACACTAAACATTAAAATTGGTGTGGCAACTTAAGTATGTAAGTTTTTAACCTTTTGCTATGATACTGATTGTTTTCCTGGGTCAGAGATGGCTTCTTGTAAAACATCTCCCCTATCCAAACCAACCATGTATTAAAAAAAAAAATTCAAAATATGCAGTAATTTATGCTGCAGAAGTATTATCCACAATTCCTCAACTAACCACTGTTTTTTACAAGACATTGCACATGCTATCAGCAAAGTATATCTGTTGATGGATAAGTGCCTAGAGGAATGGAAGTGCAGCCAGCCACTCACCTGTTTGATACTGCCTAGACTCAGGTCTCCTCTTTTTCTTTGGTTTTTGCTTAGCCAGTCTCCCAAGCCCAGCTGACTCATCTATGTGCAAAAGAGCACTTGCAGTGCCATTTCGGCTTTCAATGCCATCGTTATTGTTACCTAAAAAGACGTTCAGAAGTTACCTACCATCACCACACTACAGATTATTTCAGCAATAAACTCTTATGATGACAATAAAAGAAATGATAAACCATTATCTGGACATTTAATCAAAGCATAACAATGGACAGGATGAGTTGCAAAACTTTTCTGTATGCAATTTATGAATTATGTTTGGCATTAGGAACCTGGAAGCATTGGTTTTGTTAACCTAATTTTACAGGAGTACACAATTTACAGGAATTGTTTTCCATCTCACAAGAAGTTCTCCTTTTAAATGCATTTTTTTTTCCATTTCTTGAGTGGCTAATTATGTCAAAAGGGTTTAACATCAGTAAACAGCACATCACAGTATTTACTGTGC
The DNA here is from genome assembly GCA_013399015.1 of Galbula dea. Classification (NCBI taxonomy): domain Eukaryota; kingdom Metazoa; phylum Chordata; class Aves; order Piciformes; family Galbulidae; genus Galbula; species Galbula dea. The sequence goes on along the minus strand of VWZX01002935.1, from coordinate 206,112 downwards.
CTGATTTTCTTCTCAGTCCTGACATACAGTCATGTGTGAGCTCCCATTGACTTCTGGACATCTGAATTCACCTGACTGAAGTTTCACACACATCAAGTTTCAGAAGTGGGACTGCAATGTGACGAAAGACTCATTCTGAACAGCTCATAAACTTGCACACAAAGTACACTATTTACTATTTGCACACCTTATGCTTTAACATTTACAAATTCTTTCTACTGGGAACGAAGAGCATGCTCAGTATTGTATAATAGAAAGAAGGAAACAATCTTTGCCTCACAGAGCTTTGTGTTTAATACACAAATGGTATCACTGGATGTAAAACAAACATGAAGATTACAAGTAAATATATCTATGTATTTGAAAGGGTATTTACTAGCAATCAGTTTAACACTGGTTATTTAAGGGCATATGTAAATTTTAATATTTAAGTATTTACTTGAATCAACAGAAGGCCACACTTCCCAGTGAAAGTAAAGCAAACAAGTAAGACAAGAACATGAAAGTGGAAGAAAGCTCAATAGCTGTTCCCTTTGTAGAGTGCTGAGAATGAATATTCATGATTAGTGTAAGACTCACACAGGAACAGGCACAGGCAAAGCATGAAGATTCTGATTTATATACTAGCTCAAGTGCTGAACAGCAAATATGGCAAGTGATAAATGCTGAAAGCCTAAAAACCCATTTCACACCTTACATGTAGTCTGCAATAAGTACATGAAGACTCCTATAGTATAACACAAAACAGGCTCCAAACCTTTTCTAATACTGAAGTACAAAAACTTGCTGGAATACAAAGCACAGTGGGACTGGGCTTTGCTACAATCCAGCACCAAAACAAATTTAACATTTTAAGATACCATTTCTATCAGCCCTTAAACCCTCTTTAAGTGGAGAAATGTTCCAAGAAGTACAGATGATAAACCTCTGCCATTTTTTCTTCTTTCTTCCCTTCCTGGCTACTTCTCACTTCACATGCATAGGTTGCTTACTGCTGACAATGCAATCACTCCACTGTTCCCCATATTCTTAAATTCTCCTTTAAATTCCATCTCTCTGATTTTAATACATTCTGCTCAATGTTCTCCTTCTCCAAAATCACTGTACATTCAGTCTACAACTGTTGTTTCAATTAATTTCACTTTTAATTCCCACTCACCCTGCTTTCTGTCCCTTCCTGTCCCCTGAAACTGTGCTCACTAGTATATGGCCAAAGATAAGGCCCTGGGTGCACTACTGTCCATCTTGTAAACAGCTTTTAACACATGCTGCTCCCTGAAATCTTGGCCTCCCTTGACTTACACCTGTGATCCCAGCTCCTACTGCGTTCTCAGCACTTCCCTGCCATTTGTCTGCTGGCACCAACACCACAATCTACATCATGCAGACATATCACCCAAGTTTTGTCCTCTACTCCACTATTTCTTCTGCTCCATTTAGAAGGAGAAAGGGCACTGGAAATATTCTTAAGGTTCTGCTATGACTTTGAGATGTCTCTCTCCAGCTTCTTTTTTTGTTATTCAGTTAATTATTTCTGTTAGTGAAATCACATATTCCTATGTTCCTTCTAGAAAGCACTTAAATCTTGCTGGAGATTAGTGATGCTTTTCACTGTTAACTGAACCTTACATATTCCCATCTGCTTTTACTTTCCTCCCAAATAAAAACATCCAATTCTATTCCCAAGACAAATCTTACCATGTCCTAAAACTGAGAAAGACAGATGTACTTGAAATGCAATTTTTCAGCTGAAAGCTTGTGTTACTTTCCCTTCTACATCATGAAGATGTGAAGGAAAATGCCTGTTAAAAAAGCAATGAGGAGAAGCCCCCCTTAACAGCTTCTCTCTTCTTCTCTTTTTAAGGCTCATTATGCCAAGAAACCACTCTTAAATTAAAACTTTAAAAACAAACACAAAAGCACAAATACTCCAGTACCCTCCAAATCACAATCCTTCACATTTTGCTATAGACAGTGTCACTAGTAAGAATTCTTTGAGTATGACTTACCATAAGCTGCTGCCCAAGCTATGGGCATGAAAGTTTTAATTTCAGTGTCATCAATTTGCTGTTCATGGGCTGCTGCTGCATCCTCCTCTCCTACAATCACTTCCATATAAACCTCATCAGCTATTTCTGCGACATCTAAGAGAAAAAGAAGGCAAGAAAAAAATTAATAGGAACACTGCACTGCTGAAAATGAAAATCCCTGTTCCCAAATGAAAGCCACCTACTTACTTAGGTCTTCATCTTCATGCTGAGAATCATTTACAGTCATGTAAACCATTTTCTCCCTTGGAATACGAATACTGCTATTTTGATCAAGTAATCCAACTGCATGGTCATTCTCTGGCTCGCTCTCCACAATGTCTACTGTGCCACCTAATTAGGAAGGACAGAGCAAAAGATCACAACTCCACTTTGTTCAAATTCCATGCTAAACCACAGCAAATTGCAAGTTTGTCACTCTTTGACATTAGACCTACAGCTCTTTACAGATGACTTCAGAGAAACCACAGTCTCCAGTTAGGCAAAATTTCAAATGTCAGGTTGGAGTATTCTAAAACGAGCGTATTTTACCTAAATCATCTTCTCCAGGATCTGCTTTGAATATATAGACCTTGATGACTTCTGGACAAATGCCATCCACTTTACAAGAGCCACTTTCTGACTCTGCTTCCATGGTAATTTCAGCAGAACCTTCGTGTTCTATCTTACCAGCATCATCCACTACAAAAACAAGTTATTACAATTATCCAGTCAGACAGACGTATAGGAAGGACTTTAGTAATTTATTACTCAAATTTGGAAGCTGATTAAAAGTAAAAAAAGGTAATAAAGAACCTACCCATAAATGGTTTTTTTTTTGATATCCCTGAAAACAATGACAATAAATGCAAAAATAAAGTCAAGTCATATCTTCTAGTTGAGAAGAGAAGTTCAAGAGTGCTGTAGTGACATGACTAGAAGCATGAGCACCACACCAGGCAAGGCTAATAGGGAAGCAATGATCTGCACCAAGATGATGGTAGAAAGAAACTCTGTGGCATAATTTCACTTATTCTCAGTTTTAACTGCTTTCTCCTTCACAATAGGCTATTATTAACTGGGATTTTTTCAAAAGCATTATCAGTTACACAACTCTGTCTCCAATGGAAGTGGTACTGTTGCTGCCAGTCAGACCTGGTTCCTTGCAGAGAGATGTGACTGATGCTTCTTCAGCTGACTAAAGAGGAAACCTAACTGAAAGCTACAGGAAGAAACCTTTCCACTTATCCACTCAGCAGCTGAGGAATCGAGCACGGTGTCAAAGCACTGCCCTGAAGCTACAGCACTGCTGAACCTGTTCAACAGACTGCTCCTGGTGCCCTCACTGAAAGGGACCTGCACTGAATGTTAAGCTGTGGCCCTAGATACTCTCCTTCCTATCGTCTCCAATTTTGTTCTCTTGCTTTCAGAAGTGCACCAACACCATGCTTCAGTTTGAGCTGCCCTAACATGCCTAGGCCTCCCACATAAACATGGCTAACAGCCAGCTTTAGGAGGAACATGTTTCTGATTTTGAAGACATACTCTACCTAGGTGTGCAGGCACGCACACCCCCCCCCCATCTTACTTCACCAAGCTGAGCTTTCAAGGGAAAAATATGAAATATTTATTCACAAAAATCAAATCCAGCATCTCAAGACCTTCAGTGAAGTCCCAGAAGTTTCCTGAGTGTTGAGATTATTTAAGAATTCTTAATGGGACAGCATACTTTTGTAAATTGGACTTTTATTTTTCATCAAGTTGCTTTTGCAGGCTGGTATGGCTCCCTCAGAGCCATGAGGACATGACATTTATACTACAGGAAGTCTAAGAACCATCCCACAAATGCTGTAGAATTTTTTAACTACATATACAAAACACTTCATAAACTAGGCTCATTTTACTGGCATTCATTAAATTACTCCCACAACTACATCATAGCTTTACTACTAAGTTGGACTAGATGATCTTTTGAGGTCCCTTCCAACTCCCAACATTCTGTGATTCTGTGACTCTGAGTAACTGCAACTTTTCCATTTACTTTAAGATCTACTTTAAAAAAAAAAAGCTCAAAATGTTATTACTACTCTTCCCCTGTCATGAAGTCAATCAATTAACCTTTAAATTAGATAAACTAGCACATGTTCTCTCTCATGTGTCAAACACAACTGTATTTAAGTAAAATTTCTCAATCATTATTCACAACAGAAAATAACATTACATTATGAAGCACTAAAATATAGTCTCTATCTCTCCTCACCAAACAGCAGCACTAAAAAAGATTAAAGACACTTAGGGCAAACTCATGATCAATGGCCACCACACAGCACCTTTCAAGCAGTTTAAGAAGTCACTTTGTGTCACAAGGAAAGAGAACATCTTGTAGCTGAAACCCCAAAGCATTTCAAAAATAAAACCTTTAAGTTGTTCTTTTGACTCCTGTTAACAACATAACTCCACAGTACCTATGCTCTGTTACTGAGCTGACTTTCATTCATTTTTTTGGCATATGCATGAAACACCAAACATCACTGGAACTCAGACAAAAAGAAAACTTGCTTTCATTCCTACACTAGATTTAGGCAGTAGTGCTCCTTTAACTTGGCTGTTTGCAGCGTCACACATGTCTACTTGGAAGGCTTTCAAACCAGCATAGACTGATTGCAGAGCACTGAAGCCAAAGGGAAAGCCTGCCACCAACCTCAACTGATGCTGGAACTTACTCAAGGAAGGAAAATTATGGCTGAAGCAAACAGAGAAAACAAACCTACATGCAGGATGGGGTTTTTGGTAACCAAAATAGACTTTTTTACTTCCATACATATATGGAAGTATCCATTAGTAACATTCACAACAGAAGAGTTGTAGTTCTTTAAGATGCTCAATTTACTCTTTGAAATAAGTTCCTCAAGGTTCCAAGTACTCTTTTAAACAACATGAGTTTTAAAAATCATGACACAATTTAGAGTTTGTTTACCCTGGATTTCCCTCTATATCCAACAGTGGTTTAAGAATGTCCCAACTGGTTTCAATATTTTTTAACAGTGCCACTAAACTGTAAGAAAATTGAGATGTAAGAATATTAGGCCAACTTTTCTCATCCAGAAGAACAAAAATTACACTCTTGACAGGTGGTAGGTAATACAAGATAAAGTCCCCTAAAGTCCCTATGGAAAAGTAATAGTATTTGTAGTATAGTAGCAAACAGGTAACAGGATGAACAGTAGGGTGAAAAGGAAAAGGTAGAGGAAAAAAAAGAGATCAAAATCAGAAGAACAGACAAACAAGGTGAAAGAGAATGGCTATCTATCAGGCAAGGTGCCATTTCCATGGTATGTTATCCTACCACTACATAAGCATTTTATCTATACTGATTCATTGATGCTCTGGCAGCATTTATGAAAATTGATTTCTATTTAACATTTCCCCTATGTTTCTGCATTCCCCACATATCTCAGTCTCACAATCAGAGAAAATGATATTCATGAATACTTGAAGTTGGAACTCTGATGATGTTTGAATTTTTCATTCAAATTCAGAGCCCATCAAGGGATCCCACAAATACCATGCATGACTGATCTTCTCTCACATCATTCCTCTTTGAAATTACAACAAAAATCCCACCCTCAAAAGTACTTAAAAGCATTAATTAAACTTTCATGAAACCATTTTCCTTTCAAGTAAGAGTTGCTGGGCAGTTACTAAACTAATCACAAGTCATATGCTAGCAAAAAGTTCAGACAACATCATTCCAATGCTGTCAAATCTTCTACCTCTGTTTAATTAGATATTAACTGAACACTACAAGCTTTGATTAACCAAACACAAAAAAATGTGATTTTTTTCCCCCCACTCTACCAGCTGACAGCTTTACTTCAGTAAAGAAGTGCAGGGGGAAAAAAGAGAAAAATTATGAGACCAAATATTATTTTACATAAATTGTAAGAATAATTCTCTGGTTAGCTTGTTGGTGTCCTTCACAGACTCCCCTGACTAGTAGCCTGCTCTTTGCACACTATGAGCTGCAAGAAACAACTAAAACATGTATCCATGTCTCCAATGTTGACATAATTGCTTGTATATAAAGATAATGCTTGAATTGTTATTAAGAGCACAGACAAGAAAGGTGTCACACAACATGAAAGATGTGGCACATTTAAAGCCTGTCTAGTTAGCATTTATATTACCAGGAAATCTAAAACACAGAATAAAGAGTAAAGCAAAGATATAAAAGCTGCAGACAGCATCAACAACAGATTGTTTAATGTGTTCTATCATGATGACAGCATTTGCCTCCTAGAAAATACTACATCTAACAGCAAAAAAAATTAATATAATGCCATAAAAAAAAAAAAAAAAAATATATATAAAATTACCTCCTGTATCTTTACCCTCCTATTAAAATATGTCCAATGGCATTTTTTGAGACAGAAACAAAACTCCTGTGCATTGCTAATAAAAACAAGATTTAAAACCCAGCTGAGGCCAGTTTCTCCATACAGGAGAATAAATGATAGCCCAAGATCCTGTATATTGCATTTGCTTACATGGTACATCATTCATTTAAGTATAATGCATACACATTCCCAAGAGGTTGGTTTTAGGTTTTTATATCCAATATTTAATGGCTCATCAGATACAGGCTTTGCAGCCTTGCAGTCTTTTACTCCTAATTAGAAAAATGCAAATATCTGTAACTGTCTTTGTTTTTCTAATGGTTTCCATAAGCTTTTACATTTATTCTTTCCTACCATTTCTCCTCTATGTGGGATAAATGAGGAAAATAAAAGGACTGTGAAAGAGAAAATTCACTTAGACACTAATAAACCTTCCATCTTTTTCCAAGTACAAACTGCTCTTTGCTAAATAACAGACCAAAACAATCTCTGCAAACATTCTAAGAAAAAAGTCTGTCTCTACACCACTTTAACAATCTGTGAAGCAATCTGATGAGAATCATCTATTTTGTCAGCCTTTATGTTCCCAAATCTCTTCTCTGCTAAAAAAAAAAAAAGGCATTATCATGGGATACCTGCCAGCTTACAAAATAAACCATCCTATTTAACCATTTGTAATGAAAAAGACCACTGCTAACTATTTTGTTTTCTCTAGAGCAGATTAAAAGCATGCTGCATTCCCCAGACAGACTTTGTTTATCTGTGATAGAAATGTTTTACTTCTCACTTGATAGCAGACAACAAATTCTTTCTACCATCCAGGTATTTCTTAAATGGCAAAGCAGGTTTCCTAACCTGTGAGAAAACAGAAATCTGTGCTATTTTTGTTTTAATTCCACTGCCATTATGCATGAACAACTGTATACCTTATGCATCCAAAGCTCCCCTCAGGGCAGCAATCTAGCAGAGAAGAACTTCATGAGCTCCAAACTGGTATCCAACACTTGCTCTTCTCGTCCTACTCTTCCCAGCACACAAATCAGACTAAGCTCTGAGGCACCACCAAGTAAAGTCTCATCTCCCTTGCCTCTCACAGTGACCTTCTGAGCAGCCTCAGTTGCACCATGTTGATGCCATTGCAGTGGTAAGGCAGAAGCATGGCTGCAAGTTCTAGCTCACAGAAAGAAAAAAATTCCTGCATCTTTAAGAACCTCCAGGGAAAAAGAGGGAGGTACTTATTTATGCTAAAAAAGCAAATAGGAGCATTTTGTTTCTTGATTACAAGTCTACTGGATGGCCCTAAGGAAGGCATGAACTTTATGGCTTTGTCAATCAGATTCACTGCTTTCAACTTAGAACATGCAACAAGGATGGGAAAAGATGGGTTTCATCTACACCTATGAAAAGATGCAGTTGTTATTCTCTCCCTGAGTACCCTGGGTTCTGACTCCTCTAATGGAAAGGGTTAACTCAGATACAACAAACAAAAGACATGTCTAACTCAGACCAAAGTAAGGCTATGGATGGGCATACTATGGCCTCTGTACTTGCAAACACCATTTAACTTCCTAAAACCGCAGCTTAAACTTTCTGAGCCTACTCTTCTCTCTCTTCAGACTCCCCTTGTCAAACCTCCTTTGTGCCTCACCATTTTTACTGCATGAAAGATGAGCACCTCAGAGTGCACCTTATTGTCTTACAGAACAAGTTCCTGCCAGAGAATGTGTCTTACTTTGCCAAACTGAATAAAATCAGACAAGTAAAAATCTTAACTTTCCATCTTATGGCCAGGGGTAAGGTACTGCTTTCCCTAGCAAATGCAGGAGGGGTTTTTGTTGTTGTCTTGACAAACACTAGCTAATCTCACCATTATTGTTTCACTTTTGGAGACATGGTTTTCCAACCCTTCAAATTTGCTACCAGATAATTAGTAACCAGAACACAATTCATCCTTTCCTGCCCAAACTCATTACCTGGGTTGCTATGGCATATGTGAAAGAAAAACTGATTTACCAAACCTCCTGGAATCCTTTTCAAGCTATTAACTACTAGTAGTTTCCATTCCTTGTTGAAGGAATATCTGATTCTGCTCTGCCTTAAGTGTCCCAAATCTATGATGGACCAAAAATAAAGCTTGAAGGCAAAGACAAAGCATCCAAGAAAAAAGGTGAGTACATCAAAATGTTAAGTAATATAAGCTGTGCCAAGAAACATTACCTTTGAAATTAAAAAAGCAAAGGCATATCAATGGGAAAGGAAACATTAAAATACTGAGTTTACTGAAGTCACAGAATGGAACCCACAAGGACTATACTCTTTGAAACAACAAACCAGTCTGAAACCAAGAAAAAAAGTAGAAACACAGGATTAAAAAATGTACACATGGATTAGTCACTTCAAAACAGGTATTTTCAGAATAAATCTAAGAAAATTATCTTATTTTAAGAAAATCTAGGTAGACTCAGATAATTAGGAACAAAAATGGAAACTAAGAATGTCAGAAAACAAGAAGAAGATGGCAAAAACATTTTGCCAGTAACTTCCATTGAAGAATATAGACTTAGAAACCTAGGACAGAAAGAATACAAAGTGCCATTCCCTGCTTTGCAAGTGAGTAGCTAAAAGCAGACAGGCAAAAGCAGCCTGAAGAACCCAGTCTAGCTCCCAGATCTGGGGAAAAAACCCCATATTTGGCTCCTGTAATGGCAGACAAAATTACATTCCCACACCTGTGCCAGCAGTTCAGGGAGCTTTGCCAGAATCAAGCATGAATTTACAGGTTAGGATGAAAAAAAAGCAAAAACTAGGCTGATGTCATTACCTCTTAAAAACCACCTATCCTAATAATCCTAAATTCAACTGAAGAACTAAAAACAGTCAATAGATCAATAAACACATAGACTGCCAATGCCTTAAAAGAAAATGACAATCAAATCATGTTTTCCCTACAACAAAGAGACTATTTGGCAAGTTTAGTTTTTTACTTGATGGCAAAGCAGTAGGCTCTGACTTCACAACTAGAAGAACTTGTTATGCAAGCTTTAAACACAGTAGGTGGTAATAGGGAACTTCCCTTTAAAATGAACTGTAGAATATACTTAACATTTTAAACACAGATAGAAAGGCTGCATGTTTTGTAGCATAATGATTGTTTGAAATGCTGGCTTATTTAAGGTTCTGAATCTAAACAGAGGACATTGCAAGACCACTAAGAGGCATTTAATACTAAAAAGAGCATGAAATGGCAGAAATACATGACTGAAAATGAAGAATATCCTAGCACAACTGAACAATTCCTGTGTTTTCTTCCAGTTACCACCTGCTGACAAGCAGTAGACCTAACAAGACTTACTAGCTGGGTGGGTAGTCAAGGGATTGTGCAACATGGCACCTAGCAAGACATTCTGCCCTCATTCAGCCACTGGCAATGGTTGAAGGGGACATGTATCTATCTATCTACCCACCCTGCTCACTTGAATTCACAGAGACAGTTTGCAAAGTGTTCCTGTGACAGCAGCCCCAGAGGCCTCAGCCAGCTGCCCATGCTGCAAGGTAACAACCTGCAGGGGAAGAGTGACAGAGAGCTAGAAGCAACAGCATCTTGAAGACCTACAGTCAGGAATAAGAAGCAGGTAAAGATCACCACTGGAGTCTTTACACAGTCAGGCCTCTGTTATCCATAGATGGGCTATCCCCTTTGCTGTTTAACTATGCTTCAAGTGCAGAAGCATTAGACCTGCTATCATCTGATCTAACTCAGGTCCAGAATCAGGAAGTTTTATCTGTACCATACTGTAGACAGTGTATTTATTAGTTTGGATAAATACTGTTTCAGAGAGCAGCAGCCCTGACCTATTTCACTTCAGTATGATCTTGCAGCTTAATTTTACAATATTTTGTGTTATCCATACTTTGCATTATCCCATTTCATTGTTTTCCCAGATAAGAGAGAATTAACTTGTACCTCATATAAACCCAAAACATGGCTGCACAAGGTTACTCAAGGAACTCAAGAAATAACAAATTAAGAAATGCAGTGATCCTAGGTAAGGAGAAGCAACATTCAAATCCTGAAGTCCACAATACACAATTAAAACAAGTTATATATTCCAAAAAAGTGCCCAAAGGTAAAAAAAGAAGAAAAAAAGTAGAAAAAGGGAAAAAAAAAAAAAAGGAAAAAACCAGTGAAGCAAAGCATGAAGTATGCCTCATCAACAGCCATTTTACTACAGACAAAACTGAAGTGCCTGAAATGGCAATTAAACAAACCACCCTAACAAAGCTTTTCTATTTCTACAACAAACAAATGTTCAGCAGTGACACTCTGACGTTCCTAGGTGCTGCACTGAGGACTGTAGTAAGTAACACACTTAAGAGTAAGCTCTAGTTCACACAAACGGATATCCTCAGTAGAAAAAGGGGTTTTCTGTTCTTCTCCCCCTCTACTTTTGAAAAGTTTTTCAAATGGATTGTGCCACTGTTCCTAAAGGAGATTAAGATATTCACAGTTGCTTCTCAGCTATGATCAACAATAGCTATTCTTTTTGTTAGCAACATACCTCCTTTGCTTAATCAAGAGAAGAAAATACATCCTAACAGCAAAGAAAACCATACTGTTGCCTGTATCTAACTGTAAATGGAGTAGTAGGGGTGAAGGCTTTAGCAAAAAACAAAACAAGGATAAAAAACTGTCATGTGAACTTCCAAAAAAAATAGGTTTTCACTTTCACTTTTCCATGCAATAAATCTTCTGTTTGTATTCTTAATGTCTTGGCAGTAATCTCTGTAACCTGCATACACGTGTTTTCAAACACAGTCACAGTGTGTCTCATCTTTCCATTCTTATTAAATATGTGGCATTCAGTTTATTGGCATTCTTACTCTTTTTGTCAACAAGCTGTAAAATGCTACAGAAATAATTTATAACCAGACATGCATTTGCCAGCATTTCCCTCCATTAGCTTCACCAGAATTCTCAGCTTGTACATGTTCCTAAAAATACTCCCATCTGAGTACATTGGTGAGATCTGCATAATTCAGATAATCTGGGTTTGGTCCTCTTGTAAGCCCTCCATCAGGTGTTTGAAGCACCACCCAGGCCCATATCATAAGGCTTTTGCTGCCTTTACCCAGACACTTACAGGAAATCATCAGGTAATCTTCACAGTTGCCCTTCTCGTCTTGATGTTCCACAGGGATTCCATTGGCATCGATCACTGCCTCTGATGCACAGTCTGCCACCAGGACTTCCTCAGAAACAACATCTGTTCCCAGAGTATCAGTGACAATATCTGCTTCTTCAACATTATCATGAACTACATGTTCTACATGTCCAACTTCAGGTACATGCATTGACTCGCTTGTCAATACATGTTCTGGTATAGACATCGCTTCTGCTGTTATGTCAGAAGCTAACACATCATCTGGGACAGTGCAATGAGCCAAAGAAACCTCTTCGGCTACGTCTGTGTCCAGCACTTGTTCAGGAATAATGACAGTTTCAGATACATCTGGCTCCTCCATGATATCTGGGCACTGAACATCCTCAATAACAACATCCTCAATGACATCTTGGATTACTACAGAATCTGGATCATCAGGAACAAAATTATGCACGGTTATATCTGAGTCGACTACATCTGAAACAAATACTGTTTCCTGTACTTCCACAACAATCTGATCTCCATCCATATGTGCTGCATCAGCTCCTGAAAAACAGAATTATAACAGCAGTTAAAATGTAAAACTAACTCAGAGGAGGTGGTTCATAATTGAAATGACTTCTATTTTACTTCAGTTTTTACACTATGCTTAGGAAAGCAGGCATAATAGCCTGACAGTCATTAAGGCAGATACACGGGGAGCTGAGAAAGCAAGTCCTCAGTAGATGGACTTAAGATGAACAACATCTTCTCTTCAGGAAAAGATTACCAATTTTTAGACTCTCCCTCAACATCCAAAGAACTATCACTTGACAGATCAGTAGCTCATTCACATTGCTCTGAATAATATACAATCAAAAATGGAAAGGGACCACTCTAGACAGAAGCAGGGATACAGCACTTTTAAGCAAAGACAAAATAAACAACAGTCAATTGCATCTAATGTGAACACTCTTATCTACACAGTATCTCCTGACAGACCTGTTGGATCAAAAAATGCATTTGGCTCATGTGGCTGCAATTCAAGCCCATCTTCATCCATGGCCTTTAACTCTCATCAGTCACAGTGTCTGTAGAAAGTAAAGAAGAAAGGTTATTTAACTTGTATTATCCTATGAAGGTTGCCTCTGCCTGTGCACTGAAAAGTACAATTTTTGGGTGCATGGAAGTTAAGAGAGAACTCCTCAACCTTAAGATGGACCAGATTTCACCCAGGTTGCCTTTGTTTGGGATTTCAGCAATAGTCTCCAGAACACCACACTCCCACAGTCTGAGTAAGGGTGAGCTCCAACACCCCAGTTCCATTTCTCAAAACCCTAGAGCTCCAAAAGCACAGAAGCAGCTGATTAAGGGGTATGAAAATATGATTTCCTCACCATCTTACACAGGAAAAAAAAAAAGTAAGACAAAGCCTAGACAAGTTCACACTCAAGTCTTTTCTGGAGGGTGGAGAACACAGTGTTGTCAAATCAATAAAGCTTAATAAAGTAGTTAAAGGTATACAGCTAATTATCTGAAATGCACAATGCTGTTGATGTCCCCTGTGCTCATACTGGGCCACTCAGGAGGAATGTACTTCTATGTCACTTCAGCAATTGAAGTCATCAGTGTAAATGCCTTTCAGAACATAACAGCATATTGTTTTCAAGCCCCAGATGTGTGAATGTTTTCAAAACTCCTGCCTCAAGACAAGGCATGTATTTGCTTTTGTATTAAAAAATATCATGAGCTCTCAAAAAAATACCAAGTCATATTCTACCAAATTTCTTTGACTAGAATGTCAACATTTCTTCAAAGCATAATAACTTCATATTTCAATCTAAACCAAAGAACCAAACAGGACCACAAAGTTAAAATACTTCCTAAAAACTGAAACTGCAGTCTAAATTGTGCTGCTTATTGGCAGGATTGGGTAAAATGTGATCTAAACATAAACTTGTCCTACTCCCTCACACTCAGTCCAACCAGTTTCCTAAGTGCAGAACCAGCAAAAGGCAACAGAATGTTGCTAAATGTTTCTGCTCCTGTGTCTGTACAAGTGCAATTCTCCTTCTTCCAAATACTTTTCAGTGACAGGCAGCTATCTTGCCATACCTGTGATACTTTCACAAAAGACCTAGAGAAAACATTAAGATTCTTCCCAAGGTTTCCCTAAGACTCATAACCTTTCCAAACTACAATTGCTAACCTGTATATTAATTAAGTCTTCATGGGGGAAACTGCTGCACATGAGGAAAACTTTGTAACTACTCTGAAACACAACCCTACAACCATCATCTGCATCAAGTACTTCACCATTTTTCTGGCTCAAGTTTTCTCAACTCCTTGCAGCAAACCACCAAATTTATACATCAGAAAATGTGTTTTTGTATGTGGAGGACAAATACAGCCAAATATTGAACAAAGGAAGAGCAGTGGCAGTCAAAAAGTTTTCCAAGGGGTGCCATATTTGTGTGATGTTCAGTTGGAAGGCTCCTATATTTTGAAGACACCTCCACTAAGAAATCATTGTGCTGTCCAGCTGGACATAAATCCCCTGAAATTATTCTGATAGTCAAGTATTTCTGTCAGAAGCACCCACTATTAACAGGAACAGCTCTTCACACATGCTTTTGTCAGAGTCAAGAGCAGAAGAAAAGCATTTCTCAGTGTCAGAGACAGGACATAGTTTGACTGATGGTAATCAACTTCTGCCATGCCACAGAAGTAAGAACAGAACAAGGTTTCATACAGTCATTTAGCAGGAATAATTCATACCCAAATTGGTTTACTTCCATCAGTTCAGTACACACCTAGCCAGTCTATTAAAAATGTCTTTCCTATTCATTCTGTCATCTTTTCTGTGTTGTCTTCAGTATTTAGTTTCTCTTCTATTGCTGCTTCTCCAACTTTTTTCTATGCCTGTACCTATATTATGCTCATTACCTCCTCACCCACTCGTCCTGCCTCTCCAGCTTGTAACTAGGGCACACTCCCATCGTTCCCACAAAATCCTGCTACTCACTACTTTGTAGCAAAGATTGCAACAGCAACTAAGAGATTTTTTTTTCAGGCAGCAGGGGGCAGGTGGAAATAAACTGCCTCTCTCTTCAGCCAAAACACACATGAAAAGATAGCACTCACTGTCCAACTCTCTGGGAAAAAGTCAAGATGCTTTTCTGCCTGTGGTTTTGAGGATTGTATTATCATGTGTGCTAGCCTCTGATCAGCTAAAACTCAACCACCTTGGAAGTGTCAGTTCACCACTGGCTACTGGAAGAACTGCATTTGTTTTCTCCACTTCCTGCTTTCATCACCCACCTGACCACCACAAATTCCTACCTCTTATGATTCATGCATGTACTTTCTCTATCCTATCCTCTCCCCAAATTCCTTACTGTCTCTGTAAGGCTCTCCTTCACCATCTTATAGACCCAGAGGCTGCCACCACTACCTCCAGGCTTTCAGAACACGCCTGCTGACACCATCACTCCACTGCTCCTCTTACAGCTAACCAGATTCCAGGTGACATGCTAAAACCATGGAGTCTCTGCAGTGTTCATGAGAAAGCAGTTTCATAAAGAGTCTGCCACCACTACTGACAGCCTAACAGGCTGAGGCTGCATCCTCTCCATGTGGCCTCCTCTGTATCCAAGAGCTTTTATCATCTACAGGGACACAGTATGGTGCAAAACAAAGGCTCAGGTTCTACACAAACTGAAGAAGTTTCCTGGGCACATGAGTTTTCAAGCCTGAGTCTTAAAAAGCCCACAGATTTATGCTTTGTTACCTGTTCCAAAGAAGAAGTGGTTTCCCCACAATGCACTTTTGCATCCAGCCAACAAATTCATGTACACAAATTCTTACCCCTGTGCAAGGCCCTAAAGACTTTAAAAGTGTTCCACTGTTGGATCTGTGCAGATCCAACCTCCACAGAAATTTGCTGTGGAAAGAGGATCAGAAGAGGATGCAGGCACTTAAAACAGGATTGAATTGAACTATCTAAAATGATAGAGGTGCCTAGATGAAAATCTGCAGCCCAGCAAGGCATCAAGGCATTTGTCCATGGATGTGGGGAAAAAAAAAACCCTAAAAAATTCCTGAAATTGTTTCAGGGTTTGAGCATTCCAACCAGTAGATGTGAAAATGCTGTGTTTCTTCCTGCTTGCTCTTCTTCTGAGCAGACCACCACAGGGGCCCAAGATTCAGCTACACAAAGGAAAGTCTGCCACATGGTTCTGTACCAACCAGCAGCACTGTGAAGGAACCTTTCTGCAACACGAGAAATACCAGAACTTCTTCTTCTAAGCAACACACTAAACATCTTCAGATTCCTTGGCAAGCACCCTAAGCTCTGTGGTACCATAAGTTCAAGAAGGAATTCCAGTTCATTTTCCAGCAAGATTTCAAGAAAGGCAGAACCTCCTCTCAATTCTTCCAAAATATTCCAGCTGATACCTCAGAAGCAGGCTCTGGCACCAAAGCAAACAGAATCAATTTTCAGCTCTCCTTTGGAAACCTAAATTCTCCAAGAGAAGCAGGTGTCCAGCCATGTTCCTACATTTAGTCCTCCTCAATGCTCAACTCTATGTGGCATAGATTGAAATCTTTGTTCATATCACAAGTGATGTGGGAACTGCTCTTCTACCACTATGACAAAAAAAAAGCCTAGGCACCCCCCACATCAGGTTTTACACCTCAGAAAAGAACTAAACATCTACATCTTTTACTCAGCTTGAGTCTATGCCACCTTCCCATGGCATTAATTCAATTCTGAAACAGACCTAATTCCATTTTTTTCAAGTTAGTTCTTATCTATTGAGAGATTTGGCTGGTTTTGGTATTATGAAAGTCAAGCCAATATTTTCAAGTGGAAGGACAGACAGAAAATGACATATTACTGGAAGAAATGGTATTAAGCTATTAGCAATAAAATAACCTCTCAAAATAAAAATGGGGATTTTCTGTTAATCTAATCTTGAGTACAATCAGTCAAGAGAAACAACACAGCCAGTGTAGTAGTCTTGCCATACTATAAATCCTTGACTCAACAGACCTAGCAAGGTAATTAAGATGAAATAAAAAGACAAGCTATCACATTTTAAAGAGAGTGCAACTTTAAAAATAGAATTCCTTGAAAGAGCTTTAATATGCCACAGAAACTGTCAGTATCTCTGCCTCACAAAAAAAAAAAAAAGGAAAGTGGGGGAAAAAAGCAAAAAGCCATGAAAAAGGGGAAACTCCAGAAAAGCCATCCTTATGAAAAAGAAAGACATAAGACAGTCCTTTGCCTAATCCTAAGGAAAGAACAGTACATCTGTTTATTCGTGGCAAGGACATAAACCAAATACCCATGCAGCAAAACTCTGAGGCTTCTCAGACAAATCAAAGCATAATCAGCAACATTTCCCCATGTTCAACCCCTGGCTTCAACCGACAGGGAGATGACTTCGGGTACAACCATAAGCAAGCTCCCATCGTGCCGTGCTACATCACATTAAAAACTGCAGCATTCCTTGCATGTCCCAATTGGGTTAGAGCCTCGAGCTACCCTGGAGCTTCGCTGTGGTTATGAGACAACTGTGGGTTCAGTTCACACTACTGCTGCAGTCAAAACTCTCCCTATGTGACCCACTTATGGAGAATGCGATGTACACACAGAGTCTCAATCATACACATGTGAAAGGTAAAAAAAAAGATACTTCTATAGGATCTAATTCTTGCCTTAGAAACAACCATTACTATTAGGTGAGCAAATGGAAGAATAAAATCCATGTTCAAATGTGACAGTGTAACCATTTAGCTATTTCTTGCTGCAATTCCCTCAGATTGGCCAGAAGACTCAGTACTGCTGTTTTCATTGCGATTTTGCAAAAAATCTCAAGTGTTTTCCTCTTTGTTGTAGTTCAGTGGTCAGAGTATTTGCAGAAACTGGTTAAAGAAACCGGTTTTGTCTAAATTTCACCGGGAGGTTGTGCGTCAGATGACACACAAGCTAATTCTTAATCAAACCAAAATTGCGGAAATAACCCGTCCCAGGCGCCCTTTTGAAACTACTTTCGACTCAGCTGGGGGCCTCTGCAGGAGAGGGGATAGCCAGAGGGAAGGAAGGAAGAAGGCAACACTAAGGGGGGCCCCGAGAGGGTTTGGGGGGCACCGCGCCTCCTCATCCGGCTCCTCTCGGGGCAGCTTGGGTGAAGGAAACTGAGGACGAACGTCCAACCGCTACCCTTCCTGTGTTGCTCTGTCGGCCAGGAGGAGAGATCGAGAGGCTGGCGCAGAGGTCGCCACTGCAGCAGGGGCCATGGCTGGCAGCCCTGGCGCGGCCGCACAGGAAGCCGCCACGGGCCGGAAAGCGCCAAGCTCCTATGCGACTCGCTGGCTGGCAGGCGCCGAAGCAGGGAGGAGAGGGGGGGAGAAGCGGGGGTGGGGAAGCTACGGGCCCTCGCTCTCCGCAGCCTGCAGCCCAGCGCTGCAGTGAGTGGGGCCAGGGGCTCCCCCCTCCGGCCCGGCCTGCGCGGAGGCACAGGCTATGTCGAGCGATTAATTCAAGATGGCGTCCAACGCCCTCCGCCTCCCCCCC